>SJYV01024649.1:0-15532 GCA_006410875.1 Neotragus pygmaeus | reverse complement strand
TGGGCCAGGAGGCCACCGGCACTCCAGGAGCCAGCAGCCTTGGAAGGGGCCCGGGCATGCCAATGGGCACTGGCATGGGGCGCCCTGTGATGCAGAGATGGCGGGTGCCTGCCTCACCCACCGGCAGTCCACCAGAGGCGCAAGGGGCTTCCTTCCCCTCCGTGGCTGGGATGGCCCCTGAGCCCAGCGTGACCCAGGAGGCTGCCAGAGGGACCTGCCCCAGGCTTCCGATAATGCGCTCTGAGCACCTGGGTCTCAGTGGGCTTCAGGGTCGTGGGAGTACAGAGGGAGCCTCTCAGACAGGGGGCCAGGGGACTGAGGGGGGAAATCATGGAAGGCAGCCAGGGCCTATCACAGGGAGTTGGTGAGAGCCTTGGTCAGGAAAGAGCTATCCCATGAAAATTAGGAAGGAGATGACAGTCACATTCTAACAAAGCCAGCTAATGGAATGAGGGGAAACTGAAGTGCCTCTTCCGGAACTGGGATGAAGGCTGGCAGACTGACCCAGTTGGTGAGGGTCACAGCCTCGGTCTCAGTGAAAGTTCCTTCATGGCGTAGAGAGAAGATAGGGCCCTGATTTAACCACATACGAAGCCCCTCCTCAAGGTTGTTGTTGGCCAGGTTTTAGAAATGAGGCTTTCTCCATCTCCCAAAATATGAGGGCCCCACGTACGCATGGTTGGATGAGGGGCAGCGCCCCAGGCAGGGCAAGGGTCTTGCTGCTTATCTCCAAGCAGGGAGGGAGATAGCATTTGGGTTCTGGGCTCCTCAAAGCCGGCTTCACGGAATTTGGAATTTGGGCCAGATCAGATTCCCCAGCACCTCTCTAAGCCTTCTTTTGCAGTGCTGGCCCCTGTCCCGGAGGCCGGCCTCCCCTTGCCAACCCCCGCCCCATACAGACCCAAGCCGTTTCCTTATGAGGTCAAGGAATTCTAAGTTTGCCTTCTCCTCTGGGAGCGCCCCCTCCCCGGCACCTGCCTTGGCCCTCTGCCTTTTATTTCCCTCTCCCCCAGTTGCCCCACTATGAGGTCCCACCACAGATGGCACCACATGGCTGACCTGTGATGATCTCCTGCACACAAGCCCACCTGGTGCCCCAAGCCAGCCCCACTGCAGGCAGACCTGTCTCAAGCCACCAGAAACCAGGCAAGCCCTTGACCATCAGAGCTGAGAGGCCCTCGGCACTGCCAAAATCACATCGAGGAGGAATTAAGGGCCCAGAGAAGGAGGGGACTTATGCAGGGGCACCGAGTGCAGCAATTCATTCATAGATGTTCCCCTAGCCAGTACCTAGCCCTCAGGGTCATAACCTAGACAATGTGGCCCACTGGGGATTCCAAGTCAGCAGAGGAGCTGTTAGTAGAAATCTGGGGCCTTGAGGGGAGTCTTCCTGGGAAGAGGGGGCAGAGTTAAAAGGAAGCATTTCTCTGGAACTTTGGCTGAGGCGAAAAGGGCTTGGAAGCCACCGATTCCAAGTCAGTAACAAGAAGACAGTTTCTCCTTTAAGGATTAGGATTCTAAGCAATAGATTATGTAACTTGTGATCCTAGCAACATCAAAAATTGTAAGGAAAAGTAATATCAACATGAATACATTTCTCAACAGGTCAAAGGAGATAATTATTCACTGAGTGATTAATGTTTTAAGATCAGAACCTGAATCCTTTGGTACAATACAAAGCTTACTTTTTCCCTTCAAGGATGTTAAAGATCCTCTGGGTTTGGCCTGGCAGTCGAATGCTTTAAAATATGGCTCGGATGGTAACAAAAGTTGTAAGATGGTGACTGGTGTGAAAATGACCGTTTGGAAGGTTGTCACAATCAATATATAGCAGGGAATGGTTAGCCAACCAAAAGCCTCTCAGATGACACCTTGTGTTCCAGTCCTGGGACACATCAGTCTGCCTTGGGACAGTCAGCATGGCAGCAGGANTGTGAAAATGACCGTTTGGAAGGTTGTCACAATCAATATATAGCAGGGAATGGTTAGCCAACCAAAAGCCTCTCAGATGACACCTTGTGTTCCAGTCCTGGGACACATCAGTCTGCCTTGGGACAGTCAGCATGGCAGCAGGAATGGAGCTGCTTCTAGTGCTTTTGTGGAACCTTCAACACAGGTGATGGTTTAGTCACTAAGTCCTGTCCGACTTTTGCAACCCCATGGACTGTAGCCCACCAGGCTCCTCTGTCCATGGGATTTTCCAGGCAAGAATACTGGNTGTTTACTTTTGTCTATCTGTCCATATACTGTTTAAATAAAATTATAAAATGAGCGAACACTGAATAAGTTAAATGACTAATAAACTTCCTATCGTACATCATTTTTCATAGCCTTTATCCCTTGGACTGAAAGGAGATCCAACATTGAAAGGACTGATCTTGAAGCTGAAACTCCAATACTTTGGCCACCTGATGTGAAGAGCTGACTCATTTGAAAAGACCCTGATGCTGGGAAAGATTGAAGGCAGGAGGAGAAGGGGATGACAGAGGATGAGATGGTTGGATGGCATCATTGACTGAATGGATTTTAATCTGGAAACTCTCGGATTTGGTGATGGACAGGGAAGCCTGCCATGCTGCGGTCCATGGTATCGCAGAGTCAGACATGACTGAGTGACTGAACTGAACTGATCCCTTCATATGATTTTCAATAGCTATACATGTTACTTATTTTTAATACTTATAGCAGAAAAATAAATGGAAAACAATATCCCTTTTAATCCATATTCCTTCTGGAACATAGGCTTTAGACACACACACATTCTTATCCAGATTTTAGTCAGCAGATCAATTTAGCTGAAGCTTCCCAGAGGACTCTGGCATGCAAGTTGTCCCTGGAGAGAATTTTGGAAACATAATAGCAACTCCAAGTAAAAAGAACATACTTTCTCAGATTTTTTCTATTTTTTCTATTTCAGATTTTTTCTATGGTATCTATACCATAACTTCCAAATAATTAAGGAACAGAGAAACTTTGAATCATTTGTCCTAGAATATATAGGCTCTCCTCTCTCCATTAGTGACTGAGCCATGAGTTATAAAGAAATAAGACCAAAATACACATATAAGTACAATAAATTAAATATAATTTTGAAGCAAATAATGTATATATAATGTATATACTATGTAAAAAAGTTTGATAGTTTATTAAAAAAAATAGAATTTCCACATAACTAACAATCTTAACCTCCCTGGTAGCTCAAATGGTAAAGAGTCCATCTGCAATGTAGGAGACACAGGTTCAATCACTGTATTGGGAAATTCCCCTGGATAAGGAATTGGTTACCCACTCTAGTATTCTCACCTGGAGAATTCCATGGAAAGAAGAGCCTGGCAGGCTATAGTCTCTGGGATTGCAGAGTCAGACATGACTGAATAACTAACAACAATCACTTCTAGGTTTATATCCAAAATAATTGAAAGCAGGACCTAGAAGAGATATTTGTATATCCATATTCATAGTAGATTTATTTATAATAGCCAGAGGGTAGAAGCAAGCCAAATGTCCACGATCAGGTAAACAGGAAAAAAAAAATGTTGTATACACATAAATGGAATATTATTCACCCTTTAAAAAGGAAGGCAATTGTATCACTTTCTGCAGCAAGGGTGAACATTGAGGATACTATGCTGTTATATAAATCAATCACAAATAGATAAATGCTGCATGATTTGACTTATATAAGGTATCTTAAATAGTGAAATTCATGGGAACAGAAAGTAAAATATTGGTTCCCAGGTAAGGAGAAGGAGGTAAGGTAAGGAGAAGTTGGAGTGATGTTATTTAATTTGTATAGAGTTCAGTTTTGCAAGATGTGAAAATTCTGGAGACTGTTTACACAAAAATGTGAATATACTTATTACTGAATTGCACACTTAAAAATGATTAAGAAAGTAAATTTTATGTTACCTACTCTTTATTATGGGCTTCTCAGGTGGTGCAGTGATATAAATACCAGCCTGCTAATGTGGGACACATGGATTTGATCCCTGGGTTTGAAAGATTCTCCTTGGTAGGAAATGGCAATCCTCTTCAGTATTCTTGCCTGGAAAATTCCATGGACAGAGGAGCCTGGTGGCTACAGTCCATGACATCACAGAGAGCTGGAGGTGACTGAGCGCACATGGACTTTTTACAATTAACAATTTTAAAATATTATATATATGTGAATGACCAGTGCATTCTTTTGGCAAAAATCTATTAGCCTTTGCCATACTTCATTCTGTACTCCAAGGCCAAATTTGCCTGTTACTCCAGGTATTTCTTGACTTCCTACTTTTGCATTCCAGTCCCCTATAATGAAAAGGGCATCTTTTTTGTGTGTTAGTTCTAGAAGGTCTTGTTCTCTTCATAGAACAATTCAACTTCGGCTTCTTCACTGTTACTGCTTGGGGCATAGACTTAGATTACCGTGATATTGAATGGTTTGCCTTGGAATCGAACAGAGATGATTCTGTTTTTGAGACTGCATCCAAGAACTTCATTTCAGACTCTTTTGCTCACTATGACGGCTACTCCATTTTTTATAAGGAATTCTTGCCCACAGTAGATATAATGGCCATTTGAGTTAAATTCGCCCATTTTAGTTCCCCGACTCCTAACATGTCAATGTTCAATCTTGCCATCTCCTGTTTGACCACTTCCAATTTGCCTTGATTCTAACATTCCAGTTTCCTATGTAATATTGCTCTTTAAAGCATCAGACTTTGCTTCTATTACCAGTTACATCCAAAACTGAGTGTTTTTGTTTTTGTTTTTTGCTTTGGCTCTGTCTCTTCATTCTTTCTGGAGTTACTTCTGCACAGATTTCCAGTAGCATTCGGGGTACCCACCAACCTATGGAGTTCATCTGTCAGTGTCCTATCTTTTTTGGCTTTTTATACTGTTCATGGGGTTCTCAAGGCAAGAATACTGAAGTGATTTGCCATTCCCTTCTCCAATAGACCACATTTTGTCAGAATTCTCCACCATGTCCTGTCTGTCTTGGGTGTCCCTGCACGACATGATTCATAGTTTCATTGAATTAGACAAGGCTGTGGTCCATGTGATCAGATTGGTTAGTTTTCTGTGACTGCAGTTTTCAGTTTGTTTGATCTCTGATGGAGAAGGATAAGAGGCGTATGGAACCTTCCTGAAAGGAGAAAGTGACTGAAGGAGAAACTGATTCTTGTTCTGATAGGCAGGGCATGCTCAGTTCAGTTCAGTTCAGTTGCTCAGTCGTGTCCGATGCTTTGCAAACCTATGAATCGCAGCACGCCAGGCCTCCCTGTCCATCACCAACTCTCAGGGTTAACTCAGATTCACGCCCATCGAGTCAGTGATGCCATCCAGCCATCTCATCCTCGGGCATCCTCTTTGCCTGCCCCCAATCCCTCCCAGCATCAGAGTCCTTTCCAATGAGTCAACACTTCTCATGAGGTGGCCAGAGTACTGGAGTTTCAGCTTTAGCATCATTCCTTCCAAAGAAATCTCAGGGCTGATCTCCTTCAGAATGGACTGGTTGGATCTCCTTGTAGTCCAAGGGACTCTCAAGAGTCTTCTCCAACACCACAGCTCAAAAGTATCGATTCTTCAGCGCTCAGCCTTCTTCACAGTCCAACTCTCCCATCCATACATGACCACAGGAAAAACCATAGCCTTGACTAGACGGACCTTAGTAGGCTAAGTAATGTCTCTGCTTTTGAATATACTATCTAGGTTGGTCATAACTTTTCTTCCAATGAGTAAGGGTTCTTTAATTTCATGGCTGCAGTCACCATCTGCAGTGATTTTTGAGCCCCAAAAAATAAAGTCTGACATTGTTTCCACTGTTTCCCCATCTATTTCCCATGAAGTGATGGGGCCAGATGCCATGATCTTTGTTTTCTGAATGTTGAGCTTTAAGCCAACTTTTTCACTCTCTACTTTCACTTTCATCAAGAGGCTTTTTAGTTCTTTTTCACTTTCTTCCATAAGGGTGGTGTCATCTGTATATTTGAGATTATTGATATTTCTCCCGGCAATCTTGATTCCAATCTTGTGTTTCTTCCAGTCCAGTGTTTCTCATGATGTGTTCTGCATATAAGTTAAATAAACAGGTGACAATATATAGCCTTGACATATTCCTTTTCCTATATGAAAACAGTCTGCTGTTCCATGTCCAGTTCTAACTGTTGCTTCCTGACCTGCATACAGATTTCTCAAAAGGCAGGTCTGGTATTCCTGTCTCTTTCAGAATTTTCCACAGTTTATTGTGATCCACACAGCCAAAGGCTTTGGCCTAGTCAATAAAGCAGAGATAGATGTTTTTCTTTAACTCTCTTGCTTTTTCCATGATACATCCTCAGTAAATCTTTAATCCATTTTTTTGTTGATGGGTGAAACTGTGTTCCTTGCCTGCTGTTTACCTGTGGCCAAACTATGGTGGAAGTAATGAAGATAATGGAGACCTCCTTCAAAATATCCCATGCATGTGCTGTGACTCTTGGTACCCCCAACCCTGAGCGAGCCACCACTGACCCACACTTCTGCTGGAGTCTCCTAGACACACCAGGGGAAGTCTGGGTCAGTCGTTTGTTGGGTTACTGCTCCTTTCTCCTGGATTCTGATGCACACAGGCTCTGTTTGTGCCCTCTAAGAGTCTGTTTTCCAGTCCCGTGTAAGTTCTGGCAGCTCTATTGTGGGGTTAATGGTGACATCCTCCAAGAGAGCTTATGCTATATCAAATCTGCTGCACCCAGAGCCCCTGTTCCTGTGGCAGTCCACTGCTGACCTGTACTCCACAGGAGACACTCAAATACAGTTCTGTCTTAGTCTCTGTGAAGGTCCTGGGTCCTGGTGTGCACAAGGTTTGTTTGAGCCCTCTGAGCATCTCTGGGGGAAATGGGGTTTGATTATAAATGTGAATTCACCTCTCTTACCACCTTGATGGGCTCTTCCTTTGCCCTTGGATGTGGTTATCTCATCACAACTGCTCCAGGGCCTACCATCTTGCTGGGGATTCTTGGACCCTGGACGTGGGGTATATCCTCAGGGCTGCTCCAGAGAAGCATAACCACCACTCTTGACCTTTGATGAGGGGTATATCATAGGGGGTCATAGCAAACACCTTCTTCCAACGCAAGGCAACACTCTACACATGGACATCACCAGATGGTCAATACCAAAATCAGATTGATTATAACATTTACATCCAAAGATGGAGAAGCTCTACACTGCTCTATACAGCTTCTAAACATAAGCTCTATACAGAAGTTTCTATACAGAAGCACTACACAGTCAGCAAAAACAAGACCAGGAGTAGGCTGTGGTTCAGATCATGAACTTCTTATTGCCAAATTCAGACTTAAATTGAAAAAAGTAGGGAAAACCACTAGAATATTCAGGTATGATCTAAATCAAATACCCTACAATCTTACACTGGAAGGGAGAAATAGATTCAAAGGATTAGATCTGATAGACAGAGTTGAACTGTGGATGAAGGTTTGTGACACTGTACAGGAGACAGGGATCAAGAGCATCCCCAAGAAAAAGAAAAGCAAAAGCAAAATGGCTGTATGAGGAGGTCTTACAAATAGCAGTGAAAAGAAGAGAAGCAAAAATCAAAGGAGAAAAGGAAGGATATATCCATTTGAATGCAGATTGTCAAAGAATAGCAAGAAGAGATAAGAAAGCCTTCCTCAGCAATCAATGCAAAGAAATAGAGGAAAAACGTAGAATGGGAAAGTCTAGCCATCTCCTCAAGAAAATTAGAGATACCAAGGAAACATTTCATTCAAAGATGGGTTCAATAAGGGACAGAAATGGTATGAACCTAACAGAAGCAGAAGATATTAAGCACAGGTGGCTAGAATACACAGAAGAACTGTACAAAAAGATTTCCATGACCCAGATTATTATGATAGTGTGATCACTCACCTAGAGCCATACATCCTGGAATCTGAAGTCAAGTGGGCCTTAAGAAGCATCACTATGAACAAAGCTAGTGGAGGTGATGAAATTCCAGGTGAACTATTACAAATCCTAAAAGATAAAGCTGTGAAAGTGCTGCACTCAATATGCCAGCAAATTTGGAAAACTCAGAAGTTGCCACAGGACTGGAAAAGAACAGTTTTCATTCCAATCACTAAGAAAGGCAATGCCAAAGAATGCTCAAACTACCACACAATTCCACTCATCTCACACACTAGTAAAATAATGCACAAAATTCTCCAAGCCAAGCTTCAACAGTATGTGAACCGTGAACTTTCAGATGTTGAAGCTGGTTTTGGAAAAAGTAGAGGAACCAGAGATCAAATTGCCAACATCTGTTGTATCATCAAAAAAGCAAGAGAGTTCCAGAAAAACATCTATTTCTGCTTAGTTGACTATGCTAAAGCCTTTGACTGTGTGGATCACAATAAACTGTGGAGAATTCTGAAAGAGATGGGAATAACAGACCATCTGACCTGCCTCCTGAGAAACTTGTATGCAGGTCAGGAAGCAACAGACTGGTTGTTGGACATGGAACAATAGACTGGTTCGAAATAGGAAAAGGAATATGTCAAGGCTGTATATTGTCATCCTGCTTATTTAACTTATATGCAGTGTATAGCATGAGAAACGCTGGCTTGGAGGAAGCACAAGCTGGAATCAAGATTTCCAGGAGAAATATCAATAACTTCATATATGCAGATGACACTACCCTTATGGTAGAAGTTGAAGAAAAGCTAAAGAGCCCCTTGATGAAAGTGAAAGAGGAGAGTGAAAAAGTTCGCTTAAAACTCAGCATTCAGAAAACTAAGATCATGGCATCTGGTCCCATCATTTCATGACAAATAGATGGGGAGACAGTAGAAACAACAACCAACTTTATTTTTGGGGGGCTCCAAAATCACTATGGATGATGATTGCAACCATGAAATTAAAAGACCCTTGCTCCTTGGAAGGAAAGTCATGACCAACCTAGATAGCATATTGAAAAGCAGAGACATTACTTTGCAACAGTGGTCCATCTACTCAAGGCTGTGTTTTTCCAGTTGTCACGTATGGATGTGAGAGTTGGACTATAAAGAAAGTTGAGCACTGAATAACTGATGTCTCTGAACTGTATTATTGGAGAAGACTCTTGAGAGCCCCTTGGACTGCAAGGAAATCCAACCAGTCCATTTTAAAAGAAATCAGTCCTGATATTTACTGGGAGGACTGATGTTGAACCTGAAACTTCAATACTTTGTGCATCTGATGCAAAAAGTTGGCTCATTGGAAAAGACCCTGATGCTAGGAACTGTGAAGGCAGGAGGAGGAGAAGTGGACGACTGAGCATGACATGGTTGGATGGCATCACTGACTCAATGGGCATGAGTTTGCTTAAACTCCGGGAGCTGGTCATGGACAGAGGGGCCTGATGTGTTGTGGTCCATTGGGTCACAAAGAGTTGAATATGACTGACTGATCTGTACTGATATAAATGTAAATATATCAAATATACAAATATTTCCATAAATTATAATCTTTTAGACTTGAATAGGACTTTAAGTATCATTTTATTCAATATGTGTCATTCTCTCACATGACAAAATTAACAGAGAAAATAATGTACTTTGGAGAATAACACCTAGCTCTTTAGTGGAAAAAAGAAATCCTTTGTGTCTCATTAAAATTGAAGTTCCTTCTTTTAGGAATTTTTTTTTTAATATTTATACCAAACAAGCATATGTAGCTTTCTATTTTAAATAGTGTTTTCCTCTCATATTAAGTATATTTTATTTAATTCTTTGTTTCTCAAGTAAAAATATTTGTAAAATGTCTCTACTCATTTTTCTATTCTTTCTATGTAATGTGAAGAGTGGTTATTTTGCCATAGCAATTTTGCAGAAGTCATTGCTTTTTTTGGGCATATGTTTATTCTAAGTTAATTATTTCTATTCCTTTGGCATAATTCATAAGAAAACGAGCTTCATCATGTCAGGTGTTTACTCAGTGAAGCTCATTTCCCTTACTCCTCCCTTTCTGCAGCAGAGATAATTTAACACTAAGAATTTTAAATTTGCCCTGCAGGGAAAAGAAAAAGGAAAAATCTCCTTCTTCTGAAAGAAGCCAGGACTATAAATTGCAAAATAAGCATCCTATAGAACTTGCTTGGGTTTGGATTTACAACATCTGCTGCCGTTAATATTAACAAGTCCTTGCATTAATGCTCAGTTGCTCAGTTGTGTTCAACTCTTTGAGACCCCATGGACTATAGCCCACCAGGCTCTCCATCCATGGAATTCTCCAAGCAAGAATATTGGAATGGGATGCAAATTTCTTCTTCTTGGGATCTTCCTAATCCAGGGGTCAAACCTGCAGCCCCCGCATTGGCAGGTGGATTCTTTAACCCTGAGCTACCTGGGAAGGCCCAACAAGTCCTTTACCCAATGCTAACAGGAGATTAAATTAAATAAACCCCTAGGATTTTATAATGTATTTCTAAGATTTAGTCAATTTAACTTTAGGATTACAAACAAGTATTATTCATAGTACACAATCTCTCTTTTAGACTACTCACTTGATATCCTCTTCTATTAAAGTTGGTCACATCATAAACAGGAAGCACTGTAGACTCCAGGAAGTAGGGAACATATGGATAAGTTACTGGAAAAGTTTAAAAGATTGTATTTCATTTTCTTCTTCCAAAATTTCAAAGGCCTTTTAAAATACATTTATCTCAATTTATAGGATTAAGACATTTTCCCTCAACGATATTTTTCCCTTTCTTTTTCCTTCATTTTATCATAACAGAAGAAGAAAAGAATGTGTAGAAATATGAAGCCAGATATGTAAAAGATGTTTTTATATCTGAGAAAATTGCCATATTACTAAATATCCAGAAATAGAATTAATGCCAGACTCAGGTGGAGACAGTACTTTTGCATTTGGACTACTTTGAAGGAACCAAAGGGAGTAGGAATCTTTGTTAGTATTAAACATCATCTTTAACAAGTTAATACTTATTGAAAGCAGCATAGCCCTATGACTGGTGGGCTGCCATCTATGAGATCACACAAAGTCGGACACGACTGAAGCCACTTGGCAGCAGCAGCAGCAGCAGCCCTATGAAACACTTCCCACATTGCAAGCAGATTATCTAACATCTGAGCCACCAGGGAAGCACCTAAAATTTTGTAATTGAATATAATTGAAATTTAATTTTGATTTTATGTAAAAAAATCTATAAAATTATGGTTGAACATTTTAATAAGAAATTTGATATCTATTTTAATGAAAAGGAGAAATTCCACAAAAGTTATCATTTTTTTTANAAGCACCTAAAATTTTGTAATTGAATATAATTGAAATTTAATTTTGATTTTATGTAAAAAAATCTATAAAATTATGGTTGAACATTTTAATAAGAAATTTGATATCTATTTTAATGAAAAGGAGAAATTCCACAAAAGTTATCTTTTTTTTTAAAATAGATTCAGGCAGAAGTTGGAAAGGTAGGGATAATAGAGTATGAATATACATAATAATTATTTTAGAATTTCATGCTGCCTTCAATGGTGACATGATTAAACCTATTAATTAACAAATATTTAAGTATGTATAGTAGGATTAGTCCTCAAGTTCAGGATTTATCAAAGGTTAGCAAGTAGACTATCACTTTATATTTACAAAACTAAAATGGTTTATAGATGTGGCCTCTGTTGTCAAAGGAAATTTAAGCTTCTACTACAGAGTATTTATTGTTCTTGTTTAGTGGCTAAATTGTATCTGACTCTTTTGCAACCCCATTGACTATAGCTCACCAGGCTCCTCTGTCCATGGGATTTCCTGGGCAAGAATTATGGGATGGGTTGCCATTCCCTTCTCCAGGGGTCTTCCTAACCCAGGGACTGAACTCATATCCCTGAGTCTCCTGTATTGCCAAATGGATTCTTTACCACTGAGCAATCTGGGAAGCCAAGTATAGGATATACAAAATATATAAATATACATAGGCATAATTATTCTCAACATTAACCCTGGTAAGTAGGATAAATCATTCATACACAGAACATTTCTAAGAAATGAACATGTTAAATATTTAGAAAGGCAATAGCTTCAAAAGATCATAATATATTACAGTTATTCAAAAATCATGATCTCTAAACCAACAGGTTTGATGATGACTCCATTGAAAATTCATTGAAATCATCTGAAAATTATGAAATTATTAAAAACAAAAATTGAAAGTCTAGACTTTGAGGAAAAGCAAGGTGTATTCTACATTTCTGTACCTATGTCTTATTAAGGTCCATCTAGTCAAGGCTATGGTTCTTCCAGTGGTCATGTATGGATGTGAGAGTTGGACTGTGAAGAAAGCTGAGTGCTGAAGAATTGATGCTTTTGAACTGTGGTGTTGGAGAAGACTCTTGAGAGTCCCTTGGACTGAAAGGAGATCCAACCAGTCCGTCCTAAAGGAAATCAGTTCTGGGTGTTCATTGGAAGGATTGATGCTGATGCTGAAACTCCAGTACTTTGGCCATCTCATGTGAAGAGTTGTCTCATTGGAAAAGACTCTGATGCTGGGAGGGATTGGGGGCAGAAGGAGAAGACGACAGCGGATAAGATGGCTGAACGGCATCACTAACTCGATGGACATGAGTTTGGGTGTACTCTGGGAGATGGTGATGAACAGGGGAGCACGGTGTGCTGCAATTCGCAGGATCTCAAAGAGTTGGACACGACGGAGTGAACTAAACTGATGTCTTTAAAAATGGGTAATGATTGCTCTTATTTCAGCATCACTTGAAGTGAATCAGTTTGCTTCTGTTTATTACAAAAACTTTTTCAGTTACTTTTTTTAAAATATGAGAAAGGGACTTAATTTCTGGTGTATGGCTTTGAACTTTTTCTTTTAGGGACCTACTCAATCCCCTTCAGGGAAGTCTTGGTTTGACCCTAGCCACTAGTCCCAAGATCAGGAGGAGCAGCAGTAGGAACAAGAGCAATAACAGATAAGCACTGGACTTAGACCTTCCTGGATACATTTGGAATTAGTCTTTGATGCAGAGGCTCATCTCTTCTGTTCCACTGACTTTTGTTCCCTGAGTCCTTTGAATTACACTACACTCAGTTCTACTTGAGTCACCTTTCTGGAGTGTTCATTCTAAAGTTTATGTTCTTCCTATTCAATTCCTTCTTTTTCTCCTTCCTGGGAAAGCTACATATTGAGGTGTGTGTGTGTGTGTGTGTGTGTGTGTGTGTGTAAATAAAAAAAAAAAAAAAACCTAAAGGAAGGAACTGCCATCTTAATGAGATATGAAAAGTTTTACACCAATTCATGAAATCTCATTTTGTTGAAAGGGTAAAGGAAACCACTCTGATGGTTAGAGGATTGTGAATGAAATACTAAGGACTAAAGTTTTAAAAGATAATTGGAGAAACAGAAACCCTGGACAAAATTGAGATAGAATAATACAAACTCCTTCTATCTCTAGATTGAGATTCCATCTCAAGATTACAAGAGAATGGTGTATGAACTCACTGTAATTAAATATTTTATAACATATAAGTGATTTTTTTCCACGGCATTTCAAAGATGGTTACAAAATCCAAGGTCGTGGTTAATTATTCAAAGGGTTAGTGAATTTGAAGTAAGCTGAACACTAACTGCCATTTTAAGAATACTTCCTCAAGCTGAGTGGAAAATAGGAACTAATACAAAATGATGATTCTTTGAAGAAAATCAATTACAAATAAACACGAAAATAAAATTAGACATAAGCTTATTAAACTCTAAGGCTTAAATAATGTGCTTGCAATTTGATAAATAATTGACTTCTCATCTTATTTCTTCAGGTGATAACAACACTTTGGTATTTTTTTCCTTTTTATTTTATAAGTACTTTGACTTATAATGACATCTATGAATATAAGAGCTAATGAAAAGAAGGGATATATTAACTCCACTACTTACATTTAGTTTAACTGAAAACAAATAGTAGTCAAAAGAAGAAAATTAAATTAAAATGACTGTAAGATGAGAGCATGAAGATGGTTGAAAGGGAAAAAGGGAAAGAAGCATTAATAGTTGCAGAAATATTCAAGTCGTGTTCATACTAATCTATAAAGCTGCACTTCTAAGAGTACTATTTATACAATAGTGCTATGTGTAAACAATACCAATTCTTTAACCTGAGCTCTTGTTGAACACAGTTTTGGACATAACTTTTACAAAATAAAACTTAATTTTTTAAAAGTTTCTTGTCTGTTTTTAAAAATACTCTCTAAAATGCATACTCTGTTAAGAAATGTGAACAGTTGGAGATTGCATGCTCTCCATTCCCCTCTTTACAAAAGTGCATTTTCCCAAGGCAGTATTCATATCAGCTACTATTACAATGCATTTTATAAAATAAGACTCACTTGATGTACTTTTCCTCATTCGCTCATAAAGCATTGAATGTTTACCATGTGCTGGTACTAAGAATGCAGATATAAAAGAGAAAGGTCTAAAGTCATATGAGACCATGACTATATGAATTACAATAAAGTGGTTGGTTGCAAACTCATAAAATCATAGAGTCAGTTTGGATCTTTGATTTACCTTCCTCTAAAAAATATTATGAGTATTATTATTTCAAATTAAAATTTCAATCCTTGGAGGGATCAAATGACTGTGGCTCAGATGATGAACTCCTTATTGCAAAATTAGACTTAAATTGAAGAAAGTAGGGAAAACCACTAGACCATTCAGGTATGACCTAAATCAAATACTCTGCAATTATACAGTGGAAGTGACAAATAGATTCAAGGGATTAGATCTCATAGACTCTGTGAAGAATTTTGGACAAAGGTTCATGACATTATATAGGAAGCAGTGACCTAGATCAGCCCCAAGAAAAAGAAATGCAAAAAGGCAAAATGGTTCTCTGAAGAGGCCTTACAAATAGCTGAAAAAATATGAGAAGCTAAGGCAAAGGAGAAAAACAAAGATATATGTATTTAAATGCAGATTTCCAAAGAATAGCAAGGAGAGATAAGAAAGTCTTCCTCAGTGACCAATGCAAAGAAATAGAGGGGAAAAAATAGAATGGGAAAGACTAGAGATCTCTTCAAGAAAATTAGAGATACCAAGGGAACATTTCATGCAAAGATGGGCTTAATAAAGGACAGAAATGGTGTGGACCTAACAGAAACAGAAGATATTAAGAAGAGGTGGCAAGAATACACAGAACTGTACAAAAAAGATCTTCACAATCCAGATAATCACGATGGTGTGATCACTCACCTAGAGCCAGACATCCTGGAATCTGAAGTCAAGTGGGCCTTAGGAAACATCACTATGAACAAAGATGGAATTCCAGTTGAACTATTTCAAATCCCAAAGGATGAAGCTGTGAAAGTGCTGCACTCAAAATGCCAGCAAATTTGGAAAACTCAGCAGTAGCCACAGGACTGGAAAGGGTCTGTTTTCATTAAAATCACTAAGAAAGACAATGGCAAAGAATGCTCAAACTACTGCACAATTGCACTTACATGCTAGCAAAGTAATGCTCAAAATTCTCCAAGCCAGACTTCAACAGTATGTGAACCGTGAACTTCC
>SJYV01024647.1:19666-46537 GCA_006410875.1 Neotragus pygmaeus | reverse complement strand
TTGCCCTCCTTGTTTTTCAAAAAGAATTTTGTTTTGGTCATTTTTCACCTTAGTTTCTCAGAATCAGTGAGCATGTTTTTGAAGATTATTCTAATGAAATTCAGAAGACATTGGTTTATTTCTATGACATTGAACACATCAAGTTTATGTAAATAGGTCAGAATTTTTAAAAATATGCAAAGAAATTTCTCCTCTATAAAATAAAAAAATTCAAGTTTGCAAAATGCCATAATAACCTTGTATAGACTATAATTCAAATAGTTTAAATTAGGGTTGAAGGTGTTGGAAGAAACATGTATA
This sequence comes from Neotragus pygmaeus, assembly GCA_006410875.1. NCBI lineage: Eukaryota > Metazoa > Chordata > Mammalia > Artiodactyla > Bovidae > Neotragus > Neotragus pygmaeus. The sequence continues at coordinate 46,237 of SJYV01024647.1, read as the reverse complement.
ATATGAAAGTATTAATTTTACCATAAGAGGCTGAATTCTAAGAATCAACTCACATAGACTGCCAAGTAGCTTTTTAAAAAAGGCCCTCAAAGGGAGCAGCTATTCATTTCTGGTTGGTGAATATATGATATATATGAATATAATATGAGTATTTAATTAAAATTGTTTTGAATTATAAATAATCCTATCTTCATAAAATTATAGAACATCTTTAGAAAAGGAGTGTGAATAAATTTTACTCCTTTTCTAAAGATGTTCTATAATTTTATGAAGATAGGGTGGGGGCCTCTCGGGGAGCAGGGTCTTTCCTGGAGGCAGAGATGCCCAGCTTCATATCCTTGACTCATTGCTTTTACACTGGGGACTTCATTCAGCAAACATTTTTGCATGACTTCCTTATTAGGCACTGAAAAGCTAATTGCCCCTGTTGGAGGTCATCTTACCATTGCTATGCATTTAGAGAGGTGATCCTTGTGGTGCGACTGGAACAGCACATTTCTTTCTCTTAGTCTCTTAGTCCACGGATGCCGAGTGAAAGCTCTTTTACATTGATCAAGTGAAGAACATGGCCATGAGCAAATTGTAATGAATTATCTTAATTATAAACATATTCTGGTCCATGCAGACTGTTCCCATATCCCCACACGTACCAAAGCATCCTATTCAGTCATATGCATGAACAAGCTTGGGGAAGAGGGGAGGAAATAGACAAACACAGAGAAAAAGGACACCTTACGGTATTACACAAAGATAGGGTGACCAGAGATTCGATACTAAGTACAATTCTATCTCATCACTGGTAGTTCCACACTCAATGACAGCAAACTCTCTGACATTAAGTAAGGGATGGAAAGTATCAATTGGGTAATGACAGCAAATTCTCTGACATTAAGTAAGGGATGGAAAGTATCAATTGGGTAATGGGGAGAACAAACAAAAAGTTTAAAGATTAAATAGGAAAAAATATATAAAACAAGGCCATATGTTATCTCCCATCCCCCTTGGAATCACAAACCACCCTACTCATCATTTCAGAAAGTTCCCTGTTCATTCAAACACCAGAGCTTTGGCTCAACAGTGTGACCCCACTTTTCCAGATTTAACCTCCTCCAAGACTGAGCGACTTCCCTTTCACTTTTCACTTTCATGCATTGGAGAAGGAAATGGCAGCCCACTCCAGTCTTCTTGTCTGGAGAATCCCAGGGACGGCAGAGCCTGGTGGGCTGCCGTCTATGGGGTCACACAGAGTTGGACACGACTGAAGTGACTTAGCAGCAGCAGCAGCATCTTAAATATTTAACTTATACTTTTGCTATGTAAACTTTTACTTTAATTATCGAACTATTTCAGTTTCCACATGTCAGATTTTGGTGACTTCAAAAACAGAATAAGCAGAGTGTGGAAAATGTTTTTCCTTAAGGGATTGAAAAGTGAGCAGTCATAAAAATCATATAACCAAGGTCTGTGTTTGGTTTGATTGAATTCACCATTTATTGAACACCTATAACATGCTAAGACCATGCTGAGTATTGACGGATATATAAGTAAGACATGTGACTATGCTAATATGTAGATTACATTCTAAACATTTATTTAAATCATTGGAATTAATGATTTAAATAATGATTCATTTAAAAAGATTTAATTCAAAAATGGTCCATATAAAGGTCCATATAGTCAAAACTATGGTTTTTCCAGTAGTCATGTATGGATGTGAGAGTTGGACCATAAAGAAGGCTGACTACTGAAGAATTGATACTTTTGAACTGTGGTGTTGGAGAAGACTCCTGAGAGTCCCTTGGACTGCAAGGAGATCCAACCAGTCCATCCTAAAGGAAATCAACCCTGAATATGTCTTGGAAGGACGATGCTGAAGCTGAAGCTCCAATACTTTGGCCACCTGATGCAAAGAGCCAACTCATTGGAAAAGATCCTGATGCTGGGCAAGATAGGAGGCAGGAGGAGAAAGGGATGACAGAGGATGAGATGGTTGGATGGCATCACTGATTCAATGGACATGAGTTTGAGCAAGCTTTGGGAGATGGTGAAGGACTGGGAATCCTGGCGTGCTGCAGCCAATGAGGTTGCAAAGAGTCAGACATAACTGAGTGACTGAACAACAACTCAAAAAATAAAGAGATTTGTCATACATTTAAAGAGTTTTAAATACAGCAGCTATTGTATTTTAATGCCTCATGTGATAATAGCCATGTGCATCCATTCATCCAGAAAGTATCGAGTGCCTACGCTGAGTCCGAGTTATGAGAATACACCAGTGAATGAAACAAAGTACAGGGACCTTACATTCTAAAAAGGAGAGACAGATAAGGAGCAAGTAAACAGATTATTCATATCATGTAGTTTCCAGTGCCATGAAGAGAAATTTAATAGCAAAAGGAGATGGAGATGGTGTGCTCTTGGTGCGCTCTTGGTGTGCTTGGCTGATAACATATGTAGGGAAGGGGTCTCCAAGCCTCTCAGCATCTGACTGGCAGGCAAGGGGAAGGTTGAAGCACAGAAAAAAGTAAATGGAACTTGAAAGAGAAGAGGTTGTTTGGCAGGCACCGTGGATCAGATTGCCTGGGATCCTGAGTGCTTGGGAGTGGAGTGTGGCCCTTCCCAGGCCCTGGACAGTCTCTAACAGCTCTGCTTCTGCTTGCTTCTGCTTATAAGTGGAGGGTTTCCTGTGAGAAGAGCTCTACCAAGAAATGGAAAATGTTCCATTTTGCTTTGTGGGAGAAATTAGAGTTGTGAAAGCCCACTGAAGTGGATCAGTTAGAAGGGTGTAGTGACTCCCCAGCAGTTGAGTAGTAAGGCCATCACGGAGAGAGCTGAAACTGAGTCTCACAGCTGGATGTGTGCACAAGGGCACCGGAAGTGCTTCTGAGGTTTTGAACCTGAACACAGGAAGGGGTTGTGAAACCATCAAGGGACTTTTGCAAAGTGGACACTGGAGCAGGTTTCTGGAAATGTGACAGATAATTTTTAATGCAGACTTTTGAGGTAATAATATGGCTCTTAACTTGAGCTACCCAGGAATCCCATGCAATTATGGGCTGGATTTTGTGAGAAAGTGTGGAATTCAGGATGCGAATTTGGAATTGAAGATGCTCAGCATAAAAAGAAATAGCTGGGACATGTGATTAAAAAAAAAAGAACAAAAGTGCCAGAAATTACCATACAAGTAATCAATTCTGAGAGAAGCTATTCTGTCAATACTCTAATGGGAAAAGTCAAGACATTTAAAATATTAGAATAAAACTAAGGCAGCTCAGGATAGTATAGGCAAAGATAGCCCTATGCTGCTGCTGCTGCTGCTGCTGCTAAGTCTCTTCAGTCATGTCTGACTCTGTGTGACCCCATAGATGGCACCCACCAGGCTCCACCATCCCTGGGATTCTCCAGGCAAGAACACTGGAGTGGGTTGCCATTTCCTTCTCCAGTACATGAAAGTGAAAAGTGAAAGTGAAGTTGCTCAGTCGTATCTGACTCTGTGCGACGCACCCACCAGGCTCCTCCATCCATGGAATTTTCCAGGCAAGAGTACTGGAGTGGGGTGGGGTGCCATTGCCTTCTCTGAAGATAGCCCTATATTAGTTAGTAATTGTAATTACAGGTAAGACATAAGTAGCTATTCGTAGCTTATTAAAATTTGCATAAATTGTCTAATTATTTCCTCAATGGCAAGCTGTGGGTTCAATATGACTTCTCATTTAACTGAGAAGGAAATTGAGATGTGAAGAAATGGACCAATTTTCCCAAAGTTTCCCAGTTCATATGTGGTGGAGTTAGGACTTGTCCTCACACAATTGATGTCATCCTAAACACTGCCAATTTCCTGAATTAGAACATAACAGCTAAACCAATACCAACCTGTCCAGTTCACAAACCTCAATAGAAGCCAATATTAGTGCATAGTGAGGTAGCTTATTTCATTGGTGTGTTCATTCACTCAATAAGCATTTGTTGAATATCCATGCATTGGGCAGTGTACTAACTCTGGAGTTTTGAAAGCATGTACGATAGAAATTAATCCTTTCCTGGTCTGCTTGGTGTTCGGTGAAATGTTGCGAGGAGTAAACAGGCAGTTGTAAAGACTGTGTGGTCAGTTCTTTCCTGGAAAGTCCATAGTGCTTGTGAGAACTCATGAATAACCTGGAGCCCAGATTCGGAGGGTCAGGGAAGATTTCTCATGGAAGGTGATATTGTTATAGAGCCAAACATGGGTCCACTCTCCCATGCACAATAAAGTCAGTCTACTGACACTGGGTTGTAGTGAAGAAAGGGTGGCATTTATTGCAGGCACCCAGCAAGGAGAACAGACAGCTAGTGCTCCAAACACCTGGATTCCCAGTTGGGCTTCCAGGAAGCATTTTAAAGGCCAAGTGAGGGAAGGGGTTGCAGGACATATATGATCTGCCCATGCCTAGCTGATGGTTGGTTGATGGTGTGGTAACAGAGTGGGGTCACAGGGGTTAACATCATCAGTCCACAGGCTCTAACAAGTATGGGGGCTACATGCTCATGGTCAAAAAATTAAGTTCTTCTGTTTGGTGGGGGTCTTTGCATTTGTAAAACTACTCGTAAGTGTGTACCAGACACTTTCATCTGTTTACTTGATAGAGGAGCTAAAGCAGGAGTTATGGGGGAGGAGTCTGTCCTGGGAAGGCTCTGTGGGGTCCTGCTAACCAGTGTCTTGGACAGCTGCGACCAGAAGTGTGATGTGATGAGTTGGGTTTATTAAAGAAGCAGCAAGGCATAAAGATGGGAAGTCTAAGAGGGCTTAGGAACCTAAAGGGTTGGATGGTGAGCTGTCCACATGTGAACTCAGAGAGATAAGAAGGGAAGACAAAGTGGTGCCTTGACTCCTAAACGTCAGGTAAATTTGTAAAACTGTATGTGATGAATTCTCTCTAAAGAGAACTGAATCGTGTCTAATACATTTCAGGTTTCTTTCCTTTTTTGTTTGTGAAGCATATTGTTAAATTTTAACTTTTCTGGAAAATGACCTTGTATGAAATAGGGTATTCCTGAATAAGTGAGGTGTCCCTGTGATACCTTGTATTGTCATCTGCTAAGTCATAGGTCGTAAAAAAGGAACAGAAGAAGGGTAGGGAACAGGATGAGAATCGGATTCAGAATTCTAATGGTCTGTCTCTGTATTTTAATGCCTTTTTTCGGCAGACCAATGTTGAATCTTCTGCTTTATCATATTTCCTTTTTCTTGCTGGGTGGGGAGGCTGTAAAATCACTGAAGTTTTGATTAAACTTCTTTGGTGTCAGTATTCTCAGGATCCCTTACTGGAATAGGTGAATTTAGCTGATGGAATTAATTTCCCCCAATTTTGCTTTTGTAGTTATTTTGTAGCAGGTTTTCGGGTGCTTTTAATTACAAGAAAAGGATTATGGAGACAGGATATGCAGGGGAATGTAGCCTTTTTACGTTGATTGTTATTTTCTTTTCCAGTGATTATTCTGTTCAGAAAAAGGTCATGCTTCCAGGACACATTTGTTTCTCAGAAACATTTCTGAAGATGTGAAATATAATAGGCATCCTGGGAATGTATCCCAATTGGCTCCCCAAATATGTTGTTTTGAAACATTTTTCACCCACGTGAAAGTTACAACAGCAACATTTTATCAACAAGTGTATTTATCATAGCAGTAAACACATTTCTAGCAGAAACCTGTTCAGGATTTAACAAATATATTCCGGCCCCTAAGCAAAATCCTGCTCTATAANCACTTGACCCAGCAGGAAATAGTTTGGACCAAGAGTCCCAGATCGCGTTTGTTTTCTGGAAATTTTTTCTTTCTGAAAGTGAGGGCAAGTCTGTGGCAGGTAGCCTTCTGTCCCTGATGTGGTCTTATTTTATCCACTCCTGTACTAAGGAGCTTGAGACCTGAGACCTCCTGCAATGCCTCCTGTAAGGAGCATTTTTTTTTTTTTTTTTTGGCAAGAGACATTTCAGTTTTTTAAGAGAGTAATTGGGTAGGAGACAGTGAGGTCTAGGGGGTGGGAAAGAAAGGCTCTTGACTAACACGGCCTTGCCTATAAAGCGGGAATAAGCACCTTTCTTATGAGGATTAAATGAGATAAATCCCACAAACCCTTATCCATGACTCTCACAAGCTAATTGCTCAGGGGGAAGAAAACAAGTGTGTGGGTTTTTTTTTTTTGCCTTCCGTAATCCGTTTAAGCTCCAACCTGGATTTTCTAGTGGCTCCTGACGTGGGATGGGGAAGCGGGGTGAGGGAAGAGCAATAGGAGCCGAAAAGAGTGAGGACCGGCGGGGCGTTCGTGCCTTTCTGCATGTGTGTGACCTGAGGGGACACTGCCCCGCTCCTGGGGCACAGAGTGAGGCGGCCCCTGCACCTCACAGGCCTTTCCGGCCCCGCCGCCGCAGGCCCCTGCGGACGGCCACGGGCGCGCTGGCCACAGCGCCTGCTTTGAGGAAGCAGCAGTGAGCGTTGGGCCGGGCCCGCGGGCCGCTGCGCACGTGTCCTCCGGAGGTCGCAGGAAGCCCCTGAACCTCATCCTCATCCTCGGGTCCGAGATTAAACGAGTTAGTGTGTATAAAGTACTCAGAACAGTTGCTGCCATGAAGTGGGAAGCGTTTCAAATAAAATAACAGTCACTGATCAAGGCTTCTCCCTGAGGTCATCCATGATGGCAAAGATAGCAAGGCTCCTTTCTGTGCATCTCCTTGCTCTTTATCCACCTGGTCACGGATTTCTCTCCTTGAGACACCACTAATTATGACCTAAACTTGGGGAGCTTCCTCTTCTGTTAACATTAGTTCATTTTGAACTAAGCCACCCTGACTGCCCAAATAATTTTTTTTTCTTCTTTCTTTTCCTTAGCTGATTTATTATAAAAACATTTTATTCATGTTGCATTTATTTAATAATAGATTTAGTTTAGTTTTTTTTTTTTTTAGTGGTGTGATAAATAAAAATTTGGAAATCAGGGTGGGATTGTGCTGTCACTCCAGCATGACTGAGGCTCCCTTACATGCTTTAGTGCATGGTCAGCACAGGTTCAGTTAGGAGCCAGATGTTGGGCCAAACACAGACTCCGTTACCTTGATAGTTTCTGCTTATCACACTACTTGCACTTATTGGCCATTTCACTGCTAATAGTCCCTCAATTTTAATTGGATACAAAAAATAAGGAGGCGAGGGACTAAGAAATGCCACTTTATTCCTGGCCATAAAATCTAATAAGAGCCTTAGTGCAAAATGTCCTGGTATAAACAAAAAATGCTTTGCAAAATTAAGTCAGTGCTGCTCTTCTTAACCCTCTACTACAAATAACTCAGAAGGGGTTAAATGTAATCATTTTTGAAAGTAGGCTATAGTTTCACCTGCCTGGAGTGGCTGACAAATAGATGACAGATGGGAACACAAGCCATGGATGGAGTGGTTGACCTTTCTGGCTTCCTTTAAGCCCTTGATTCCAGAATTTGAATGCATAGATTCACATGCATTTATTCAGAAATATGTGCACCCAGACTACTTTCTGCTAAATGCAGACTCCCACTCTTAAACACTGGAGAGAGAAGGAAGCCTGTTAACTGACATTTGCAATTTCAGGATGGCACTGTGTGGGAGAAGGAACTGCCAATCATTTCTGCCATCACCACTCTGGAGGGGAGTCTAAAGGAAGCTAGCTTGGTCCAATTAAAAGAAGCAGTTATGAGTAATGGAAAGTAAACAAATCTAAAGAAAATGATACTGCCAATTATAATGGCTCCTCACAATGAAAGGCTGGAGTCCGTTGGGTAGCACTTTTGTTTCTAAAGTTATTCATCTACTTTGATTTTATTGAGAATTTTCATAGGAAATAATCAAAAAGAAATCACTAAGCTTCATTTTATAACTAAGTAAAACTTACAGTAGTGGAAAAATTAAAAGCTCTCTACAGAGCCTTAATTAGGTCAATTTTCTACGGGGCCTTTGGGTTAGGAAAAATATATAAAATGTTACATTGTGACCCATTTAGCTACTTGATTATAGATACTCTTTCAAAACAGCCTAACAGACCTACATTTTCTTTTGTTAAGATTGAGTCTTTAGTATGTGAAATTTGCTTTTGTGATATGATGTAATTCAATTATCGTAAACGTAGGCTTTGATAAGCTTAGTTTTTATGCCTTTCTGTATGTGCAGGGCAAATTAAACCATGCACTGCAATGGTGCACAAAAGTGTGTGTTGTCTCCAAAGACATAGTGGTAGAGTACTTTTACCATTGCTCATAGAATTTGCATTAAATTAATTAGCTTTAGTTCACTCCTGCAGTGATGCAAATAACAAGTATCTGTAGAAATTAACATTTTGGTTGTTAATAACCTAAACAGAGCACTATGCCTGGCTCAAAGTTCTGGGAAAAATATAAAAATACTTCTTTTTCCAAATAATTTCTCTCTCTAAATATCTCTACACTTGGATCCTACAAGATAAATACATAGGAAACGAAAGTACAAACTTATATTAACTATCACTGAATAACAATAAATAAATAATCCATGATAAAAGGCATAAGATCAAGGGAAAAGTGTCTCTGGACACGTGAAAAATGGTGGCAAATGGCTACAAGAAAGAAACACAGCTTCTTTAATACTGGAAAGCTGCTGGTGGGACCAAAAGGAATAGGGAACAATTAGATAATCTCTTCGAGAAGTAAGAAAATGACTAAAGATAAGCATGATACGTTAACACTGATCCACAGAAAAGATTTTGAACCATCTGTCACAGGGGTTTACAGCTGACTTCAAGCTAAGAGTAGATGAAGATCCAGGAGACTCATGCACAGAAATGGATAATGGTTTGCTTCAAAAATACCCAGTCCAGTTGGAATCTGAGGCTCAACGTTGACTTAGGTGATGTCCACAGTATCCTGAAAAATGCTATCTTGATAAACAGGGTAATGCCAGACCACCTGGATCCAGCCAGCTTAAAACATCATGAAAGCAACACACCCGGAGAGCCTCGGGTCCAGTGCCATGTTCAGTTTCTGCAGGCAGAAGGCTGCAAGCATGAGCCTGCCCATTCTTATCTGTGGAGCTGGCCCTTTAGCCCGTCATGGACATCACATCAGGCATTCTGAAGTAGATGCTATTTCATTAGCATCACTTACTGCCAGAGAGTGACACGGTCTTGGAGCTGAGCCAGGCTACTGGCACAAGAGATGCGTTCGATTCTGGACTGGATTCCCCAGGAATGGATGAGAGCTGTCTTGTATGGTCCTTGGTAAAGGTTGCTGTGAGAGACAGATGGAAAGGTTTCATTCACACATGCGGCTGCGTAAAACTAGATTTTTTAAAGAACCCCTTTATCACCATGGAAAGATAATTCCTTGCTGCTTGCTCATACGTGTGCTGGTGTTCTAACTTAGCGCTATGCAATATGTCGTCATAACACTTTCCAAATGAAAAAGTTGAAGCAGTTTGTAGCTATGAAGCAGAGGTATATTTAGGATATTAACCAAATCCAGATAGTGACTGCATGCTTGAACATATTCTATCTTTTGTGGGTTTTGTTTTCAACTCTGTGTCATGTGCCAGAAGTTTATGTTAGTCATCAAAATATTTTTAATTCGGGGAATTCACATGGTTTGCTTTTGTATTTTTACAGAATACTTGTGATGAGTTTGTATAAAACATCTACACTTCATTTTGTACTGAACCAACCTGTATACTTGTCGGTATTTCCCATCACACAAAAATACCAGAATCGCATACTTCTGTATCCAAAATACAACCACCACCACCGCCCCCCTTTTCCCTGATGCGGGACTGCCATCTGGTGGAACACATAAGGCACTTCTGGTTTGGACTTCGTCAAAACTGTCATCGTGATTGCTCAGGTTTCCAAAGAAAGAAAGAACGAACGAACGTGAAGTCACTCAGTGGTGTCTGATTTGTTGTGACCCCATGGACTGTAACCTACCAGGCTCCTCCATCCATGGGATTTTCCAGTCAAAAGTACTGGAGTGGGTTGCCGTTTCCTTCTCCAGGGCATCTTCCTGACCCAGGGATCGAACCCTGGTCTCCTGCATTGCAGGCAGATGCTTTACCGTCTGAACCACCAGGCAAGTCTTAAGGACTGGCATAAAAAAATGGGAGCCTTCCAATGTAGATGGACCTGCAGTGAAGAAAGGAGACAGTGGTACAGATGAGAGCAGCTGTAACTATCTCTGAGGGCCTCAGTGGTTATGGTGGGGTCGTGGGGACAGGTGAGAAGAGATCACGTGCTCAACTTTACTGTCAAGATTTTTAAAAATTTACTATATTGATCCACACACAGTGGATGTGTATACACATTATATATGTGTTTGTGTGTTAGACAAAGCAAAGGCAATCCCAGTGGAAGCAAAGTGCTCTTAAAGCTAGATAGAGCAAAGTTATCTTCCCCTTTTCCCTTCCCACAAACATGCAACACCCCCCCAGCCCCCCGCCACAAGGCACACTCCCTGGAATCCCCACATTGGCCGTGTGATGCTGCCTAAGCAATAGGGGGTCTCTGAAGCCCTGGAGGGTTCCTTTCTTGATGTGCATCCCACTGACTCTCAGGGATAATGTGGACATTGCACAAGAATTGCACTGATACATGGTGGAGAGCTAGGTGACGGAATCCTCGACAGCATGCGGCATACCCAATCTTACACTAAAATCAGCATCGCTCATCAGGGCGGAGAAAGTGGAGTCAGGGCCCAGGTATTTCTGAGTAATAGGTCTACCTCTGACTGCCTAGTTTTCAGGAAGCAAAAGGCATCTTGTGTGCCAAGAACTGTACCAAATACATCTGAGCTAATCACAGACAATAAACATAGAGTACTTGAGATAAGAACGTTCCCAACCAGAGGGCAGCAAGGATGCTGGATGTGGTGAACCCTCTGCAACTCTGTATCTGAGGAAGGGTATGTTCTTGCCTGGAGAATCCCAGGGATGGAGGAGCCTGGAGGGCCGCCGTCTATAGGGTCGCACAGAGTCGGACACAACTGAAGCGACTTAACAGGAGCAGCAGCAGCATGAGAGGAAAACTGCTGGCTTCTCACTCTCCCTGCTTCTTGCCCAAGCTGTGATGTGTGGGAAAGTAACATTTTGGAAGGAGATAAAGCCCCAGGACAGACACTTTCATATCCTGTAGAGCAGTTTTCCAGAAGAGTATGGTTGTTTCTTTGAAAGTAATGTCTTTGAGGTTGAAGGGTCTCATTGTACAAAGAAAAGGATGCTGTAGCTTTTTCATCTGGAGGAAAGTCAGGATGGTTATAAGAAATCACATCACCATGTTCCAGGCATCCTTCGGAGTGACTGTAGACATCTCTCGACCCCGGGTGGACCCTCCCTAAGAGTCTGTCCCCAGACAGTGACATGGTTGAGAATGGAGCAGTGCTATTTGTCCAGATGTTTTCTTTTCCTATTCCTCAAACAAACTTTCTGTATGAACCAAGAGGTAAATATCAGTGGGAAATGGTCAGAGCCTCACGTTTGACTGATAGGTTGGTGGTCTGTTTGACATTTTGAGAAGTGAGTTAGGGTATTTGGTGACTAGTTGTCCTTGGTTGTTCCTGGGGGAAGTTAGTAAACTTCAAACACGGGAGTTTAAATTACTTGAACCCCATGGCCAACTGAAGGATGGTTCATTAAAGAAGGTAGGACGTCTCCCGAATGATAAAAGAACTAAGAAGGAAAATGTGACAAAGTATCACGCTTAATGACTTGATGGTATGTGTTTGTGGAGTGATTCAAAAAATGCATAAGTAGCTTGGTTGTATAGCAGATTAAGAACTGTATTTCTAATTTCATCCCGATAGTCTTTTTAAGGCTGCAAACTTTGCACTTCAGATTTTAATGGATTTTTTTCTTGTGTGATACATTCCCCTTGGCATATAAAGAACTTAAAAACAAAGCTTTTTATTTTGAATTAAATAGTTTTGGTTTTAAAAGAAGCTTTAAAAATAGTACAGAGTTCCAAGCTCCTTTAGTGATGACATCTTATATAATCAGAATATATTACCAAAACAAGGACAGTGACATTGGTACACTACCATTAACTACAGACTTCATTTAGATTTCAGACGTATGCAGTTTGAAAACCATTATTTAGCATGTCTTAATGATTGTTTTTTAAATTATTTTATTGTGTTTCAGATAGCTGCTTAAACTAAAATACCTTGGTTCAGAACTCAAAACTTTGCTTGAAAATTGGACTTCCTAAGCAAATCTTTCCTATCTGCATTTTTGTTTTGCCTTTGTTTTTGTGTTGTTCTCAAATAAGCAGATACTGTAACCTAACATTGCCTGAATTCTTGTGGAGTTTAATGAGATTGCTCATCTGCAAAATTAAGACTTGGAGCAAATCTCTAAGGTGGCTGTCTTCCAAATAATTCCTTGTCTTCCGCAAAACCATGATTTTCACTGTTTCTGTCAGTGTCTTCTGACTTATGAGCTCATAGGAGTTCTGCTATGCCAAACGCAGTTATCTCTTGGACTTCATCCTTCCCTTTATTCAACTGTGCAAATTACAAGCATGATGTCATTGGAAGCCATCAGTATCATTTGGAGCATTGCCGCTATAGATCAGTGAAGCTAAGCTTTTCCTTTACAACTGAAAATATTAAGAGCAAAATGTTACATTTGTGCAACGATTGGTAGTTTTGAAATACTTTCATGGGCAGCATTTTCCTGGATCCTACACAAGGACCTTGTGAAAGAGGCTGAGTAAATGTTTTATTATTTCCACTTAAGCTTTGTGGGTCCCTGAGACTAAATATCAGATCCATTCGGGGAAAAAAAACCCCTGGGTTCAGCCAGGAACACATATATGTGCCAGATAAATCAATAGAGGAAATTTAATATGGAGCATTTAAAATAGAATGGCTAAACTTAGATGGGAGAGCAACAAGATCAACGAGGGGAAAGTGAAGCAAACAGGTTGGTAGGCACCAGACACTGTCTGCCTTCCCTGCAGTGGTAAAAAGCCGAGATGGGGTGACTGGTCCCAGGAAGCAGAGGTACTTGTTAGACCATTGTCTCTCACCAGCCAAGATTGCTGCTGCGCTCAGTCATTCCATCGTGTCCAAATCTTTGCGGATCCTATGGACTGTAGCCCACTAAGCTCCTCTGTTCATGGAATTTTTCAGGCAGAATATTGGAGTAGGTTGCCATTTCCTACCCCAGGGGATCTTCCCGACCCAGGGATTGAACCTGTAACTCCTACCTTTGGCAGGTGGATTCTTTCCCACTGCACCACCCGGGAAGCTCAAGCTTAGCTGAAGCTGAAAGGCTGGTGAGGAAGGGAAATGGAGTTTCACACCCACAGGGGTTCTAAGTGGAAGAAAGGAAGTGTGGGGAGCTGATCTCAGAGCAAATGGGCCAAATAGTGTTGGGCAGGTGTACTCATTCGTAAACAGAAACACCACGTGTTGGCATGTTGCTCAGCTTGAAGGTCAGCAGTGAAGTGCATGTTATCTCTGCAGGGAAGAAATGGTTCCGTTTTGTAAGGGAGGGGGCATCATATAAACAACGACTATTCTTATCCCTGCTGCCAACTTGTATTTCCTATCCAGTTGTATTTACTACCCAACTTGTATTTACTACCCACTGAGTACCACTTATGTGCCTGGAACGATAATTAACTATTGAAATGCAGTTCCTCGTTTAACCCTTTGGATTGTGCTTATTATTCCCATTTTACAGATGATAAGACTGAGGTTTCCAGAGATCAGATGCATTACTGAGGGTCACAACACTGCATAGCTGAGATTCTGACCCAAACCTTCTGAACCTAAAATCCATGCTCCTTGGCCTACTCTACATTGCCTCCCTAAGTATGATAAAGTCAATTTCTAGGATTTTGTCTGTGTTCAAGGTATAGGGTAGGTGCCAAAGAATAAGTGACCAGTTTGTCCCAGGGGGCAGGGGAGACTTCAGAGGAGGCAGTGCACTCAAGTTGAACTTGAAGGGTTTCTCCAGGGGGACTAAGAGGCAGGGGCAGTCAGAGGCGGGGAGGGATGTCAGAGCAACAAGATGGGGGATGCCCACTTTGCTTTAGATCTCCCCTGCCTGCAGTTAGGTGGCTGTTATGTCATGTTCATATAATGCTTAGTCATTGTTCTGGCACTGGGTGAATGTCAGAGGAAATCCTGGAAAGACAGACTTGAGCCTAAGTGTTAACGCTAGTCAAGTAGAAATGCCACCAGCTCCATCTGACCACTGACCGTTCATTCCTCTCAATCTTTGGAAATAGATGTTCTTGATAAGGTGTTGGTGATATTTGAATAGGCTTCTGCTAAGTGCTTGGTTGGGCTCTTTATTAACTTTGTTCAAAATTGAATTATCCCTCATTATTCTTTTATAATTATGCCATGTATTTATTTAAAGAAATTAAATTTCCATATAATTCGCCAATTTTTCTGGGTATTGATTTCCTTTTATATCCACATACACATTTATTACTTCTCAGTAATGGACTTTGTGATGGATTTAATTTTTTTCCTTTGGCAATTGTCTACATCTCAGAAATGTCACTTGTCAAGGATATCAATTTCTTCAGCAAATAGAAAGCTATTGAATACTTTTATATGTGCTTTAAACTTAGCTTCACCTGGTTTCCATTATGTTGCAAGGTGCTTTAGAGGTACAAATGCATTTCTGGCCTGCTCACTACCATATGAGAAAAATGGTTTTCCTAGCTTCTTTGATTTATTTCTTTGTAGGCACTCATTTGAGTTATGCATCATCTGTATTATAATGTAGGCAGCAAAGCAAAGAGAATTCTTAGTATTGAAATAGTGCATGTCACTTTCTTGTTTTTTTTTTTTTCTTCACAGAGTTTAATAGTGTCCATTTTATTTATTTGAATGTCAAAGTTCTCTAGATATTAATAGCTGGCACATATTGTGATTAAAGTTGTTTTGGTGAGCAGAGAATGGAAGTGGCTGGACTTAATTATGGTCAATAACCACAGTTGGGAGGAATGCAAGACATTCTGATTCTCTTACACCTTCATCAGCACTATTTATTTAATGAAATAATTCAGTATTAATGAGCTTATATTGGAATTGACTTGGCTCAGATGGTAAAGAATCTGCCTGCAATGCCAAGGACCAGGGTTCGGTTCCTGGGTCTGGAAGATCTCTTATAGAAGGGAATGGCTACCCCCTCCAGTATTCTTGCCTGGAGAAGTCCATGGACAGAGGAGCCACAGTTCATGGGGTTGCAAAGAGTGGGACATGTCTGAGCAACTAAGTCTTTCACTTTCACTTTTCAGGCCTGATAAAAGGGAGGAAAATAAAAACTTGGATCCTTAAATGACAACTTATATCTCTACTGTCTAAATTTCCTTAGTAATAGCTTCATCAAATGTTCAATAGACTTTACTTAAAGGAAAGAGTTAAAATTGTCAGTGTCATGATTCTAAAGTTAACTTTCATTTCTATCTTTTCCACACTATATTCATATGCATATATAGTCACAGAGTGATTCATGACTGTGCAGGTAACAATTAGAAAGTGTTGATTTAAAAAGAGTGAAAATTCTGTGTACAAATTATAAATATATGCAATATGAATATGATGAATATGTACAATATAAAATATGAAGAAAGCTAGTTGATGCTTTTTATTCCTTTTGTCATTCCTTTGTTTGCTGTTGTTTCTATGGAAATTGACTATTTAAGATAATTTAATTTCCTACTGGGAAAGACTGAATGCCATATACTATAGACAGATTCTCTGAGTTAGAAGACGAGTTGGCTGACTTTAAATGAGGAAACTGTGCCTCATTTTCCACATAAGCAAGAGTGTGATCACGTTTATGACCTAAAATGGTTTTTTGAAGGTAAATATATATATATATTTATATTTTAAAAATGTGAGACTTTGATGAACAAAATATTCACATTACATTTTGGATATTTTTTATACAGTTTAAACCACGTCAATTAGAAGTCACTTAAAGGTGACAATACAAGCCAAGAGTATTATAATAATGTTTGTCAGCAAATCCAAATTATGGTTTGGAAAGCCAGAAAGCCAGAAAGACAAGTTCTAGGAATGAAAATCAGAGTCCAAAGTCTGAAAAGTATTGATGAAAGGGCTGGAAAAGTGGTCCACTGGAGCAGGGCCAGCATAACCTGTAGCTTGGCCAGAGAAAGAACTTGTGTTAAGAAAGAATTTGGTCTCTAGGTCCATCAGGTCCCTGGAAATACTGTTGTACAGAGTGAAGTAAATCAGAAAGAGAAAAGCAAATGTCATATATTAATGTGTATGTGTCAAATCTAGAAGAATGGTATAGGTGATCCCATTTACAAAGCAGAAATAGAGGCCTTGCATATGGACACCGAAGAGGGAAGGGGGTGGCGTAAGCTGGGAGAGCGGGGCGGACACATATACACTGCTGCTGCTGCTGCTGCTAAGTCGCTTCAGTCGTGTCCCACTCTGTGTGACCCCATAGACGGCAGCCCAACAGGCTCCACCATCCCTGGGATTCTCCAGGCAAGAACACTGGAATGGGTTGCCATTTCCTTCTCCAGTGCATGAAAGTGAAAAGTGAAAGTGAAATATACACTACTCGATATGAAATAGAAAACTGATAAGGGCCTGCTGTAGAGCACGGGAGACCCTGCTCAATGCTCTGTGGTGACTTAGATGGGAAGAAAATCTTAAAAAAGAAGGCATATATGTACACGTATGCTGGTTCACTTTACTGTACCATAGAAACTAATACCACCTTGGCTCAGACAGTAAAGCAACTATGCTCCAATTTTAAAAAAAGAGAGAATTTGGTAGAAAGATGAACATTATTTTTCTACTTTATCACCTGTAGACTCTAGAGTCTTGAGTAAAGGACTCTTGGAATATTCTGGAGTTTGAGTAAACATTATTTTACTAAAAAAATTTTTTTAAGGTAAGCATATTTGTGAGAACCAATGACTTTGTTCCACACTCTCTAATAACACCTTGGCTATTGGTGTTTTTAAAAATTAATTTATTTTAATTGGAGGCTAATTACTTTACAATATTGTGTTGGTTTTGCCGTACATTGACATGAATCAGCCATGGGTACATGTGTTCCCCATCCTGAACCCCCCTCCCCATCCCATCCGTCTGAGTCATTCCAGAGCACCAGCCCTGAGCACCCTGTCTCATGCATGGAACCTGTACTGGCGATCTACTTCACATATGGTAATATACATATTTCAATGCTACTCTCTCAAATCATCCACCCTTTCCCTCTCCCACAGAGTCCAAAAGACTGTTCTGTACATCTGTGTCTCTTTTGCTGTCTCGTATGTAGGGTTATTGTTACCATCTTTCTAAATTCCATATATATGTGTTAATATACTGTCTTCGTGTTTTTCTTTCCGACATACTTCATTCTGTATAACAGGCTCCAGTTTCATCCACCTCGTTAGAACTGATTCAAATGCATCTTTTTTTAATAGCTGAGTATTAGTCCATTGTGTATATGTACCAGAGCTTTCTTATCCATTCGTCTGCTGATGGACATCTAGCTTGCTTCCATGTCCTGGCTATTGTAAACAGTGCTGCGATGAACACTGGCTTACATGTGTCTTTTTCAATTCTGGTTTCCTCGGTGTGTATGCCCAGCAGTGGGATTGCTGGGTCGTATTGCAGTTATATTTCCAGTTTTTTAAGAAACTCCACACTGTTCTCCATATTGGCTGTACTAGTTTGCATTCCCACCAACAGTGTAAGAGGGTTCCCTTTTCTCTGCACCCTCTCCAGCATTTATTGTTTGTAGACTTTTCGATGGCAGCCATTCTGACAGGCGTGAGATGGTACCTCACTGTGGTTTTGATTTGGATCTCTCTGATAATGAGTGATGCTGAGCATGTTTTCATGTGCTTGTTAGCCATCTATATGTCTTCTTTGGAGAAATGTGCTAATTGGCTGTGACTCTGTCTGTCCCCTTCTCCTCCTCTCTTCCTGAGAAGAGAGTGGACTTTGGCTTCCCTCATGGTCCTTACAGTGGCCGGTGTGGCCCCTGTCCTGGGAGCTAGGATGCCCCGGATTGCTTCGGGGCTCTCAGTGCTGTTACAGTAACTGCCTCGTCTCTTGTTTAGTGGTATAGAACCTGAATAACCCTTGGTTTTCTTTCTCTGTGAGCTACACAGTGACGCTGTCCATAGTTCTGAAGCCCTCCACCCTCCCATATGGATTCTCCCATGTCTGTATCTGTGATGTCCTGGCGGCTTGGCTTCGTTTGTTCTGCACAATCAACATTTCCTCTCACTGTTTAAACTCCCCCAGCAGAAGCAGTTTACTGTAAACGTGTCTCACGTTGAGCAGAAACAGTGACACTTACATTCTGATGACACGTTTTCTATCAACAATAAATGGCCCTTCTCTATGCTCCCACCCCTCCCCCTTGTGATAGCTGAGATGTATCCCAGGTGGAGCATCTCTGCTCCCTGTTCAGCTATATGCCTCCTTGTTAGTTAGGAGATAAATGAGCCCCGTGAAGCTGCAAGACCGGAATGAGGAAGAAGGAGGGGATGCCATCATGCAATCTGTTGTGGGGCCCCGGTGGCTCCTACCCTGGTTGATGGCTGCAGCCCTGCTCCAGGTACACTTTTCCCTACCTTATTAAGAAGAGTACTTATCACCCAGACAGAGTGCTGAGCAAAGGGCTGGGCTCCCCGCTTCCTGACAAGGTCACTACCCACAGGCCGAGGAGACCCAGGAAAGAAACCGTCAGCCAATGCAGTCATTTACCTCCAGGGAATGTATTTATTCCTGGTCATTTTCGATAGTGACTGCTTTTCTTTTGTTTATCTTTCTGCCTCATTTTTCATGATCAAGCATTTGAAATTATTTCTGGTAAATTTTTCCATGGAAAAGAAATTGGCTTTATGATTCAATTCAGTTTGGGATCCTTGATAAACCTAAAAGAAGATTTCACGGGCACACAGCTGTGATAGAACAGAGGGAGGTGGTTGGAGCCTGCCTACTGGGTCTTCCAGGCTCTTACTGCCCCTGCCGCCAGCATCCCAGCCCCACAGGAGGTTAGGGTTTTGATCTTTAAAATTCGCTGTCTGTTATTATAATTCTAGCAACCCACAGATCACACATCGTGTCTACAGTCAGTGTTCTGCCAAGTAAAATTAGTCTGTATCTTTGTATTCTGTGTGTGTGTGTGTCGTGTGTGTCCATTTTTATGCACTACAATTGACCCCTGAACAACATGGGTTTGGACTACATAGGTCCACTTATAAGTGGATTTTTTTAAAATAGCAAAGACGGCACTGCTACATGGGGTTGACTGAGTCCTGGGATGTGTAACCGTGGATACGGAGGAACCATGTATACAGAGGACTGACTATATTTATACTCGGATTTTTAGCTACATGAGAGATGAGCATCACTAACCCCAGTGTTGTTCAAGGGTCAACTGTATTTGCAACCATAGGTTGTTCCTTTATCTCCACAGTCCAGTGTGAATTGCTTTCTTAGCTCAATGCATGAATTTATTCTTAGGACAGTCATAATTTTCTTCAAGGTTATACTCTGTCCTTTAAATTTAATTGGATACAAATATCACCCTTTTACCAACCAGTTTGTATTAGTTACAATCTCACTCATCATTGAAAACAGTCTTTCATGTTTTAAATCTGGAAGCTGTTTGCAGTTAGTGTGTTATTTACCACCTTTGCGTCCAGGACAGAGTGAATTTTTCCACTGCTGCTTTCTCAAGATGTGTGTAAACCTGTGTCATTAGAGACAAAAAAAAATCACAATATGGGAATTGTATGTGAGAAGCAGTATTTCAGCTCAAATGTCCTATTTTTTACTTTATACAATATAACCAATCCAGGATTGGAGGTCCTCCATGGTAAAAATTGCCTATGTATATTAGCAGATTGTATGTATCATTTAAATTTGGAAATGATTCAAAGCTCTAGCCAGAGTGAATAGATGAATCAAAGTATAATCCCTTAAGGGAGAGCTGTGTGATATTAACTCATGTTTTGATGCTATGTGTGTATTTATAGTAACATATAAACATAGATCAATGAAAAATAAGAATTATGGAAGCTGTAGAGTCATTTCGAAATGCAAGCGTTTATGTTTTACTCTTCTGCAGAATGAGATGCTACCTGGGAAGGAAATTGATGCTATGGTAATAGTTCCAGCACATTGAGCTCAGGGCACATACCACTTTATATGCTCATCTGTTTAATATTCACAACAACCCTATAAAGCGAGTACTGTTATTATTCCCACTTGACATATGAGGTGAGCCCTAAAGAAATTAAGTATTTCACCGGAGATACGGCAGTTAGCACATCTACCACCCAGTTGTCTGTTTTAGTGGCTTTATCTCCTTGGTAGTTTTGAAGGCAGTGAGAGTTACAGTGAAGAACTATATGCCTGTTAGGAACACAGTTCAAGAAGACCCTGAATCAGGGATTGGACACCTTGTCCGAGGTGTAGATGGCCCTCCCCAAGAGGTCTGTGTGCAGGAAGGATCACAGGGGTTTTGGAGACCCATCACTTAAATCCAGCTTGAGTGAGTCCTGTATTTGAGCGTTAACTCTGCTCAGGTAATTTAAACGTTTAATACCAGGCACTGTTGGAGTCCTTAGATGGCAGAATATTATATATCTCCCTTCAATTTCCATATATCAACAAGAGCATTCTCAGTTGATTTCCTGGGGAAGGTTATAAACTTTTCATAAAGTTTATGGAAAATATCATAAACTTTATTACTCTTGACCATCATTGTTTTTGCCAACTTTTAATTATGTAAAATATTGACTAAAGCCAAAAGTACCCAGGTGAAGCCAAGTGGCTAGGCCTTTCAGTAACATTTCCATGAATGAGAAAGTGAACATGTGTGTAGCATTGAGAACCGCAGTCCCTAAACCATCAGGTGAGCTCAGGGATACTCACTGTTGCCTGGGCTTTCATGTACCTGCCCTGGGCACTCATCACTTCAGCAGTCTTAAGACTTGTAACTGGTATGGTGAAGACAACATCTTAAGACTTGTAACTGGTCCATGGCATTTTGAAAAAAGAGAGATAAAAATAGGAAGTTAAGTCTTCTTTTATAAACTAAGGGCAAATGAAATAGTCCTGAAGAAAAAAAATATATATATCTTGAAATAAAACACAGTATAGAAAGGCACAGAATGCTAAGATAAATGAGGTAGATTCTTTTAAAATATAGATCAATAAGACATTCAAGAAGCTAGAGGATGCTCTGAGAAATAGGAGCAGTTATATGTTTCTTAAAATAATCAGATGCAAGTATACAGTGATAGAAATGCAAATCTTAAGGTGCTCTTAGCTAGCTAGAGGTTAAATCAATGTTTTTCTTCAAATCAAGACATCAGAATTTTTCCTCAGTCAATTTTAATTTTTAAAGGTTGAATATTTATGGGGAATCTAAAAACTGTAATTGTCGTAAGTCCTTGGGAAAAGGTTAAGCTAAGGAATAAGTAAACAGAAAATACTTGTGAGTGAGCTTGAAGGTGTCCAAGAACACCTTGAATTAAAATGCAAACCGTCTGAAGAGAAAGTCTGTCTCTTTCTTTAGATTTCAAATAGAGTCCAAAAACTCTTAATAATTATTGCTTAAGAACAGTATTTTTTTTCCCCCTTTTTACCTGGCTGTGAACTAGACTGGCTTGAAGTCTTCACACCCAATGTGTGTTGATGATTTTATATAAAGTTGTAATCATGGGCTCCTAGAATTTCAGGTTCCATTTTTGTGAATTACTCTCTTTTGCCGCCAAGTGAAAATAAGCTTATGCTTAAGAATCATGCTTGTGAAAGGAGAAAAAAATCTTTCGAGCCAGGTAGATTTGTGTTCGAGCTTCCCCCTGCTACTTGGTGAGATTTCATAAGTTTTAGAATTTCATCATTCCTTACTTGTAATAATGATTATTATGTAGCATAATAAAAACCAGAGACCATCCCATCATTGATAAAGGTCTCTCTAGTCAAAGCTATGGTTTTTCCAGTAGTTGTGTATGGATGTAAGAGTTGGACCATAAATAAGGCTGAGCACCAAAGAATTAATACTTTCAAATTGTGGTGTTGGAGAAGACTCTTAAGATTGGATTGTAAGGAGATCAAACCAGTCAATCCTAAAGGAAATCAACCCTGAATATTCATTGAAAGGAATGTTGCTGAAACTGAAGCTCCAATACTTTGGCCACCTGATGTGGAGAGCTGACTCATTGCAAAGACCCTGATGCTGGGCAAGATTGAGAGCAAGAGGAGAAGAGGGCAGCTGAGGATGAGATGGTTGGATGGCATCACTGACTCAATGGACATGAGTTTGAGCAAATTTTGGAGAGACAGTGGAGGACTGAGGAGCTTAGTGTACTCCATACAGTCCATGGGGTTGCAAAGAGTTGGACAAAACTTAGTGACTGGACAATAACAAATGTAACATAGATTGTGTGTGTGTGTGTGTGTGTGTGTGTGTGTGTGTGTGTGTGTGTATGTATGTACTCCCAGGCACAGTGGTAAAGAATCCATCTGCCAGTGCAGGAGATGCAAGAGACACAGGTTTGATCCTTGGGTGGAGAGGATCCTCTGGAGTAGGAAATGGTAACCCACTCCTGTATTCTTGCCTGGGAAATTCCATGGACAGAGGAACCTAACAGGCTGCAGTCTAGGGGGTTGCAAAAAATCAGACATCACTGAACAACTGAGTGCACGTACACACACACACAAACACATGTATTTGTTCAGTCACCAAATTGTGTCTGACTCTTCATGACCCCATAGACTGCAGCACACTAGGCTTCCCTGTCCCTCACCATCTCCCAGAGTTTGCCCAAGTTCATGTCCATTGCACTGGAACATATATATATACACACACACATACATATATATGTACACACACACACACACACACACACACACACACACACACACACACATGATACCATTTGGCATCCAGACAGAACTTTATTTCAGTCTAAGATATTCCATATTCCATTCTGTGTTTTACCATTTATCAAAATATTCTTTCCTTATACTCTATTGACTGGAATCTGCAGAAATATCATTTGCCTCCACTGTTGTTGTTGCTGAAGCACTGCATTCTTAGATTGCAAGTCTAAACCCTCTTCTGCCTGACAGCTCCTCCACTCTTTCCTACTATTCTGGGGTACAAGTGTTCCCATTTTCTTTGCCCTTCTTGCAAGGTGTCTAGATTTGTCCAGTGTCTTTAGTCATTTTGCCACCAGTCTTTCCAAGTGATTTCTGGGAATGTCCTGTTTTCTTCAAAAGCCTAGCTTAAGCACTTTCTGAATGTGGATCTTCTGGGAATATGCTTGGCCCGTCTTGGAGGTTTACTCCATCCGTCTCTGCTTTCTTGGTGACAGTCCTACTATTATTCAGAGAACTGTGAAATGAAATGTTTGCTTCTATATCTTCTGATACAGTCAGTCCAGGCAATACCTTTGCCCATTTATAACAACTTAGGCATAATTCATTTTGGAAATAAAGTAGAATGAGTTTGCCAGACCACAGGGTGCAGTTTCTTCGGTGCTTATGAACAGGTAGCCTCTGTGGAGAAAATTATAACAGGAGAACACAACATACACATTTTATGTATGCTTGTGTCTCTTGTGTCTTTGTAAACTAGGAGAAAGGACTCTCACAGGTGATAAGAGCTACTTACCACTTGTCCTCATCTGAAGGCCTGTCTGGCAGCTGGAGTGTGACATTCTCAGAAAGGAATGAACCATGATGATGGCCGCTTATATCTGTCATTCCTGATTCTGTTCTCTCCACACACGTGGCTTGGGTGTCTAGCATCTTCAAACGCTGAGATAGAAGCTTCTGGTTATGGGGAGGAGGAGACAGATGTACAGACAGGTATATTGGGGAAAACAAACCACATATGGAAGCATTCCATCCTTCCTAGGGCTGCAAGGGGAAGCTTTCTGGGGCTGTTCTCCCTTTGAGTCTTGGAAGGTAGAGATTGGCGTCAGGATACCATTTTCAGCAGAAGCAAAAAAGGGCTTCCTGCTGCCCCGAAACGTGGAAGCCATCCATCCACTGGTGGGAGAGCACCGGGTCTGGCTGTGAAACCGCTAGTAATCACATTCCTTTTCAACAGATGCGCGGGTAGAAGTTCTGAGTGGTGAAGGGCTTGACTTCTGTTTGTGAAGTCACTGACCTTGAGCTCAAGGCTTCTAGGTCCTGCACTTGTGATATGGTCATCTCACTGGGTGCTCCTACCACTGTGAATTCTAGGGCCAAGCGGCCCTTTGGCCAAGGATGCTCCTCACACGTGTATTTCTCTTCAGTCTTGTTCCTTCCATCTCCGTTGGACTGTAGGCCTTAAGCTGAGAGCTGAAACCATGTAATAGCATTTGATTTATCAGTGAGCCACTTAAAAGCATTTTAATTTGATGGGTTTTAACCTGTCACCAGTGGAGGTACCTCTGTGTTTTCTATGCCCATCAGGCTTCCTTCCACCCACTCGTCATGTCTCAGTGTGACATTGCCATTGTTCCCTTTCTAGTTGGAAGCGGTTCTCTACAAGATGCACTTTTAAGACTCAAGAACATCTTTCCTGCTGCCCCTTCCTCAGCGACAGACTTGCTTTTCAAGTCAAGGCTGAATGTTTTAAATAAAATTTAAAATAAACTCATTAAAATGGATGGTTTATTGAAAAACAGTGAACCTATACATGATATAAATTTTGCGGAAGTGTATTTTCATTACATTTGGCAAATATGCATGGCAAAGCTTTCTATGCTTTGAGTCCGTTCTCTGTCTTCATGTAGAGGATTAAAAGATGAATAAAACATTGTCCCCACCCTCAAAGGACTCTGAGATGGGTAAGGAAACCAAATATTTAAGCTAGTGAATTGGAACCCTGAATACAGAGTGCAGCAGTGGGAACACATTCAAAGTACAAAGCGGATGCTGATGAGAGGGTGACTCAGCCTGGAGAGGAAGGAAAAGCTTCCTGGGGAAAGGAACTCAAAATTATGCTTTCAAAACTTTGAGCAAAGGAGTTTTTTAGGAGGAGCAAATTATTCTGAATAGGATCTTCCGAGTAGAAAGAACGTTCTTATAAAGATGTTGATGAGTGATGACACATGAATGGATAAAGATGATGTGGTACCTATATATAATGGAATATTACTCAGCCATAAAAAGTGAAAATTTGCCACTTGCAGAAACATGGATGGACTTAGATATTATCATACTAAATGAAGAAAGCCAGACAAAGAAAGACAAATGCCATATGATATTACTTATACGTAGATGCTTATATGCAGACCTGTCAAAAATTAAACAAATATATATTGGATATTTAAATTTTATAGACCATATTGTTAGGTATTCATCCAATACATAATGTAAGCTTTTTTAAAGGAGATAAATATAATAGGACTAATTAAGCAGTTATCACCATGGATGGAGACAGAAAACACCATACTAAGTCAGAGAGGACGAGTACTCTATGATATCACTTTTAGGTAAAATCTAAGAAATGGGTCAGCGATAGACTGACAGACGTAGAAAACAAATCTGCAGTTACTAAAGGGAAGAGGGATCAGAGAAAGGATAAATTAGGATATCCTAGCAGGAAGAATCCTGTGGACCAAGGAGCTTGGTGGCTGCTATCCATGGGGTCACACAGAGTTGGACATGACTGAAGCGACTTAGCATGCATGTGTGCATTGGAGAAGGAAATGGCAACTCACTCCAGTGTTCTTGCCTGGAGACTCTCAGGTACGAGGGAGCCTGGTGGGCTGCCGTCTATGGGGTCGCACAGAGTGGGACACCACTGAAGTGACTTAGCAGCAGCAGCAGCAGGAAATGGGATGAACAGATACAAACTACTATACATAAAACAAGTAACAAGAATTTACTGTGTGACACAGGAAATAATATTCAATATCTTGTAATAACCTATAATGGAGAATAATTGGAAATTTTATTTGTGTGTGTAAATATATATATATATATATATATATATAGAGAGAGAGAGAGAGAGAGGCTTCTCTGATAACTGAGCTGGTAAAGAATCCATCTGTAATGCAGGAGACCCCAGTTCAATACCTGGGTCAGGAAGTTCAACTGGAGAAGGGATAGACTACCAGCTCCAGTATTGTTGGGCTTCCTTGGTGGCTCGGATGGTAAAGAATCTGCCTACAATACAGGAAACCTGGTTTGATCCCTGGGTTGGGAAGATCCCCTGGAGAANGAGACCCCAGTTCAATACCTGGGTCAGGAAGTTCAACTGGAGAAGGGATAGACTACCAGCTCCAGTATTGTTGGGCTTCCTTGGTGGCTCGGATGGTAAAGAATCTGCCTACAATACAGGAAACCTGGTTTGATCCCTGGGTTGGGAAGATCCCCTGGAGAAGGGAATGGCTATCCACTCCAGCATTCTGGCCTGGAGAAGTCCATGGACAGAGGAGCCTGGTGAGCTACTGTCTGTTGGTTTGCAAAGAGTTGGATGCAACTGAGCAACTTTCCCAACACACGTGAAAGTTGCTCAGTTACAACTATACACACACACACACACACACACACACACACACACACACAACAA
>SJYV01024647.1:0-18903 GCA_006410875.1 Neotragus pygmaeus | reverse complement strand
ACACACACACACACACACAACAATCACTTTGCTATCTGCCTGAAACTAAAAATGCATTGTAAATCTACTACACTTAAATTAAAAAAAAATATATATATATACACACATGTGAAAGTTGCTTAGTTGCAACTACACACACACACACACACACACACACACACACACAACAATCACTTTGCTATCTGCCTGAAACTAACAATACATTGTAAATCTACTATACTTAAATTAAAAAAAAATATATATATATACACACACACGTGAAAATTGCTCAGTTGCAACTATATATATATATACACACACACACATAACAATCACTTTGCTATATGCCTGAAACTAACAATGCATTGTAAATCTACTATACTTAAATTTAAAAAATTACATTGATGTGTGAAATGCCATAAATTGGTCAGGAATGGTTAAGTGCATTAGCCTTAAACTTCAACTGTGGAAGGACAACAGGCAGAGGTAGGGTCCTGACAAGGTTGAGTGAACGTCTTATATACCCACCTGACTGCTTTGACTTAACCCTCTGGGCTGTGGGAAGACAGGAGGGTTTAAGGCAAGAAAGGTAATTGAACAAACTTGTGTAATAGGGGCTTCCCAGGTGGCGCAGTGGTAACGAATCCTTCTGCCAATGCAGGAGATGCAAGAGATGCAGGTTCGATCGCTGGGTCAGGAAGATCTCTGGAGTAGGAAATGGCAACCCATGCCAGCATTCTTGCCTGGAAAACGCCATGGACAGAGGATCCTGGCGGGCTATGGTCCATGAGGTCTCAAAGAGTCGAACACGACTGAGTGATTGAGCACAGCACAAATGGAGGGGAAATATGTGCCATTTTATATAAGGGAGACTAGTTCAGACAGGGGTCCTCAACCCTGGACCAGCAGCAGTCCTTGGTCTGTTAGGAACCGGGACACACAGCAGGAGATGAGCCCTGGGCTAGCAAGAGGAGCTTTATCTGCTGTTCCCATTGTTGGCATTACTGTCTGAACCATCACCCTGACCCCATCCTTGGGAAGACTGTCTTCCGCAAAACCAATCCCTGCTCCAAAATGGTTGGAGACCACTGAGTTAGGAAATGGTTCCAGAATCCCAAAGCAGATAATAAAATATAAAACTCAAATACACATAAACTCCCAGCACAGCCACCATTCCACTAAGGCAGTGCTGTGGAGAAGGGAGAAGAAAAGTATTTAGAAAGAAAAATCTCTGGAAACTAGTGGCTCCTTGGATTTAAATAGTGAGAAAGACAGAACCCAAGATTACTCTCAGGTTTCTGGTCCTGGAGGAAGATGAGGAAGTGGTACCACTTACCAAGACAGGGGGTACAGAGTGAAGCAGTGGTAGAGAGAAAAATTACCCGTGAAAATAACAAATACCATCAAGTGTTTACTAAATGCCAGCATTGCTATGTGCTGTTCATATAAAACAACAACGACAACAAAAAACAACAAAGACAAAGTTCCTATTCTTAGTTTACAATCTGTAGACAAAACAGGTAGTGTGCAAAAAGTGTATAATGTAATTCCAGGTGGTGGTTAGTGCCATAGAGAAAACTAAAGCAGGTGAGCCAATAGAGGCTGTAGGCTGGGAAGGCTGTTAGAACAGTCTGTGTGCAAGATGGTTAGAAAATCACTAAATACCTTCTCTCCATGGTGGTGATATTTAATTGGAGAAATGTAGGAAGCAGAAAACAATGTGAAGGTCTGGAAGAGAGCACAGTGACTCCAAGCCCTGGGGAGCAGGACTGATTTCATCAGACCGTGAAGACAGCCAGTGTGGGGAACGGGTAGGCGGGTTTCAGAGGGGAAGTGGCCTGCTGTCAAGAACAGTTGGCATTTCATGTCGTTTGAAATGAAACCCTGAAGAGTTTGGCCATCAGAGTGACAAGATCTGATTTATGTCTTTAAAATATCCAGCTGTTGAGCACAGAGAACGGATTGTTGGAAGGTAACATAGACGCAGAGAGACAAGTTAGGAATTGGTTTCAGCAGCTCAGGAGGATATCATGATGTCTTAGACTAGGGGAATGGTGAGGATTTAAGCAGTCTTTAGGTTCCATATGTATTTCAGCGTATGGCCGTATGGATGGATAAGTTCCAAAGTGAGGAAAAGGACCACTCGAGGAGGGATGCTAGATGATTGAACTCAGCAGTTAAGGTGTGGGTAGAGTTTTGGCGGAATATGGAAGAGAGAAACGAACAGTTCATTCTGGGACCTGTGAAACCTGGGGTGCCTTTGGACATTCATGGAGAGATGTCGGGTCCATGGTTGGAACATGACACCAGGAGTGTTGAGCAAGTCCCAACTGTATGTGTGAACTTGTGAGTCATCAGCCTGGATGTGAATGGAATCTTCTGGACTGGAGGATAGAGGGTGGAAGAGGGCAGGGGGGGAGTAAGCCTGGAAGCACACAGAAGTCAGAGAAGATACTGGCAATGAGGGGTGGGGAGAAACACAGAGAGGGTTGAGGCATCTTACTGATGAATTTCAGTGATGAGAATATCACAGGAAGGAGAGTATGGATCAGTTATATAAATTGCTACTGACAGGTCAGATAATTAAATCTTGAGTTCCTGCAGAATTTTAAAAATTAGCTGGATTCTGCCTTTGAATGAGCTAGTTAAAAAATTTGTAATTATGATAGCATATATGCACTACTATATATAAAACAGGTATATATCAAGACAGGGAACTATAGTCAATGTCTTGTAGTAACCTATGATAGAAAATAATGTGAAGAAGAATATGTGTGTATAAACATATACATATATATATTCTGACCCTGCTGTACACTTGAAACTAATATAACACTGTAAATAACTGTACTTGATAATAAGAAGTCATTTGGCTCTTACCCGAGAATATTTGGGAGAGTATTCCTTTGCTTTCTTGTGTCCTTACCATAGCTATTTTGTATTTGGTTTTCATTTTTAAGTTTAGAAGTTCTCTTATAAAAAAATTATCACAGAAGATGTTAAAAATGAAAAAAAAAACTACTTAAGACCAGTGCATGTAAAATTATTGTGCAAAAAGAAGAGTATAATTGCTCCAGATGTGTACAAACCACTGTGTGCGGAGCACAGGGAAGAGGGAAATGTGTCTAACAGGCAGGTGGTGGGTAAGAAGGAGCAAGCAGCCGACCTCAGAGCCCAGGGCTCCTGGGACCACGGAGCTCTGCCTCCACTTCACCAACTGCCTGGTGCAAACACTTGATTCTGAGACAGAAGGACTCCGTGTGCTACTGAGATAATAGCCAGAGTTCCTTTTGCTTCTCTTCAGCTTCCGCATGTTCTAAGTTGGGCTTCCCAGGTGGCCCTAGTGGTAAAGAACCCACCTGCCAAATGCAGGAGACATAAATGATGTGGGTTCTGTCCCTGGGTCGGGAAGATCCCCTGGAGGAGGGCATGGCAACCCACTCCAGTGTTCTTGCCGCAGAATCCCATGAACAGAGAGGAGCCTGGCAGGCTGCGGTCCATATTTTACTTGCTGTTACCCAGGTGCTCGATGGTAAATCTCAGTCACCTTTGTCCTGTGTTATTTCTGGGCATTCAGAGAACACGAGTTCATCAGATACTCTCTTCTTTACAGAAATGTTTCTCTCCCCTGCTCAGAGTCATGCTTTATTCCTGGAGGCTGTGTTAGCATCACTATTCTTCAGTTTAGGGCTTCAAACAGACGTCAGATTCAGCAGAGTGCCTCAGTCCTGCCCTCTTCATGTTTGACCTCCACATTACCTCTCAGCCAAGAGCACAGTACTTGCGCCTTCCTTGTTAAATCAAAGAAAGAGGTGCATGTGGAATGGATAAATCTGCTCTTCTCCAGTCTGCTCCCTCGCCTGACAAATATGTCCAAACATGTCTGAACTACAGCAGATAGAAAATGAAGCAGATAGCCAAAACAAACATGAATGGTATCTTCTGTTCTTAGGTAAGAAAAAGAAAGAATCCAACTTTTTATCTTTTACTTGAAGAAACTGAAATCTAATAATTTTAACTGATGCATCTAAAGACACAAAGCTGAATTTTGTAGAACTCACACATGTATCCAAGTTTCCAAACCTTGGGATATTTCGTTTTCCAATAAAGCAAAAACACACAGATATACACGGAAATACCACAGTAACTGAATTTTGAATATGGTCTAACTGTTTCCATTGAGTAGATTGATTAATTTTATTGTACTCTTGGAAACAAGAGAACTATTTGGGAGACAAACATGGTGATAATTGGATGTATCATACTGCAGACTCAGAAAGAGAAGGACAATAATGCTTGGCTAATTTCTCTTTATGTTTCAAACTTCAAATTGTATGAACTTGTAATGGAGACACAATAGTTTTGAATAGATTTGCTTAGAGGATGGGAAACTTAATAAATACTGAAAAGTAGTATAAAATCTTAATATTGAATTTCTGAAGTTCATGAATCTTGTGTAGGGTAGCAGAGTATCACAGTAATCATAGAGATGTGTATTTACAGAAACAACTGGTTAGGTGAAATATAAATCTAACTGAACTAATCATTTAGTTAAGGAATCAACTTTGTGCAGATAATGTTAGAGATTTTTAAATTTATTTGTGTAAATAGCTGGGGACTAGATTTTGCTGCCAGGTGGTTATAAACTCAATCTCCACCAATCCTATCTGGGTTCCACATTCCTACTAGAGTTATCTTTTAAAAATCCTTTGTTTAACTCAGTCCCTTTATGTAAAATCTTTGTCCCTATTTGCCGCAGAATGAATGTCAAACTTCTTTATATGACATTAAAGAAGTCAGGGTCCTCTCCGTCTAAATGGGCTTACCTTTCTAATGGTGTCACTGGCCCCTGTTCCTCAGGTTTTTTCCTAGCCAAATCCTTTTTTTCTTTCTTTATAGTATTCTACTACCTACCTTTCATTCACAGGTATGCCTGTTAATAGTTGCCTCCAAGTTATTTTGCGTGTGTACACTGCACACTTGCCTCCCACCTCTCTTTCTCTTTCTCTGTCCTGTTGGAATGCTCTTCTAATTCTTCTTGACCAGCTGAAAGCCTCTGATGCCAAAAACTCCTATCAGATGTCAACTTACCTGAGACTCCAATGACTCCTTCTGGCCCCCGTTATAATCCGTCGACTCTTATTTACAGGACTTGCATGTTATTCGGCTCTCCCTTTCCCTGTCCAAGCTTGCATTCTGTTTTCAATCTCCAAAGTGGCTATTTCATAGGTACCACCTTTTTCATCCCTACTTCCCGGACGGCTCGTTCAGCAGACGACTCACTGAGAAACCTGCTGTGTGACGCGAGCCCCACCAACCTGTACCCCATGCCCAGGAGGNCTCCTGTTGGAATGCTCTTCTAATTCTTCTTGACCAGCTGAAAGCCTCTGATGCCAAAAACTCCTATCAGATGTCAACTTACCTGAGACTCCAATGACTCCTTCTGGCCCCCGTTATAATCCGTCGACTCTTATTTACAGGACTTGCATGTTATTCGGCTCTCCCTTTCCCTGTCCAAGCTTGCATTCTGTTTTCAATCTCCAAAGTGGCTATTTCATAGGTACCACCTTTTTCATCCCTACTTCCCGGACGGCTCGTTCAGCAGACGACTCACTGAGAAACCTGCTGTGTGACGCGAGCCCCACCAACCTGTACCCCATGCCCAGGAGGCCCACCCATGCCTTCGCGCCGGTTCCCTCCCACACTTAGCGGTGTCCTCTTCCAGGTCACCGCCTGTGCTGCCCCCACATCCCTTTCCTTGTCTGGGACGTGGCCCTTTACTCTCCCATACCTTTGTGCCTTCTTACCACTGCCGTCTTCCTGTCAACCTGCACTGTCCTGGTTTTTATTTTTGTTCATTTCAAACCACAGTGTTCCCCCCTATTTCAGCTTCTTTCTCACACAGCTGCTGTGTTGCTTAGTCTTGCTCTTTATTTGATTACAGATGTGTGGAAATATTAGTGGGTATCTATGAAACTGAGAGTCGGTCAGTCGTGTCCGACTCTGCGACCCCGTGGTCTATACAGTCCGTGGAATTCTCCAGGCCAGGATACTGGAGCGGGCAGCCTTTCCCTCCTCTAGGAGATTTTCCCAACCTAGGGATCGAACCCAGGTCTCCCACACTGCAAGCAGATTCTTTACCAGCTGAGCCACAAGGGAAGCCCAAGAATCCTGGAGTGGGTATCTATGACACCACATCAGTTCTATGTATTCCTCGAGTCCACACACTCAGATGTCAGTCACCCTGTACAGCTGCCACGCTTCTGAAGTGCAAATCCGTGGCCTTTCTGACTTTGTTGTCACTCTCTGCACTTTTCGCCAACATTCTTTCATGAAATACTACCCTGTTCCGGTTTGAAGAATATGGATTATCCACTATGCTCTCCTACTTTTCGGATTTTTTTTTTTTCCTGTTTGTTAGGAGCTGAAAATGTAGTTGGACATGCCATTCCTGAACTATCATCAGTGGGTCCCAATTACCTACATAATGAATATCCTGGACTTTCTTAATCTTAATACAATCTAACTTTTGCACGGCCTTTTAGAACCACACCAGAAGGCTTCCAAAATATCACACACACTCATACCTTCCGGCCTTGGATAATGCTGTTGCTCTCTGTCTAGAATGCTGTTTCACACGTTTAAACTTGAGAAAGTCATGCTTATCTTGCAAATTATCTCCCAAATGTCACTCCCACTGTACCACCTGCTTTCTCTAATTATTACGTGGAGAATTAGTAACTGCCTCTGTGTTGCTTTTACACTTTTTAATGTGCATTACAAATTTTCGGTAATAGTACATATCTCATATTGAAAGCAGAGAAGGCAATGGCACCCCACTCCAGTACTCTTTTGCCTGGAAAATCCCATGGACAGAGGAGCCTGGTAGGCTTCGGTTCATTGGGTTGCTAAGAGTCAGACACGACTGAACAACTTCACTTTCACTTTTCACTTTCATGCATTGGAGAAGGAAATGACAACCCACTCCAGTGTTCTTGCCTCTAGAATCCCAGGGACGGGGGAGCTTGGTGGGCTGCCATCTATGGGGTCACATGTAGTCGGACACGACTGAAGCGACTTAGCAGGAGCAACAGCAGCATATGGAAAGTATTTTTAAAACTTTCTCTTTCCCATCACGCTATTTCCTCAGAGTAGGGTCTGTATTCACCTTTATATTCACAATGCTTCAGTTCAGTCACTCAGTCGTGTCCGAATCGCTGCACGCCATGCCTCCCTGTCCATCACCAACTCCCGGAGTTCATTCAGGCTCACGTCCATTGAGTCTGTGATGCCATCCAGCCATCTCATCCTCTGTCGTCCCCTTCTCCTCCTGCCCCCAATCCCTCCCAGCATCAGAGTCTTTTCCAGTGAGTCAACTCTTCTCATGAGGAGAGAAGGAATCAACTCTTCTCATTGGAGTTTCAGCTGTAGCATCATTCCTTCCAAAGAAATCCCAGGGCTGATCTCCTTCAGAATGGACTGGCTGGATCTCCTTGCAGTCCAAGGGACTCTCAAGAGTCTTCTCCAACATCACAGTTCAAAAGCATCAATTCTTCGGCACTCAGCCTTCTTCACAGTCCAACTCTCACATCCATACATGACCACAGGAAAAACCATAGCCTTGACTAGACGGACCTTAGTTGGCAAAGTAATGTCTCTGCTTCTGAATATGCTATCTAGGTTGGTCATAACTTTTCTTCCAAGGAGTAAGCGTCTTTTAATTTCATGGCTGCAGTCAGCATCTGCAGTGATTTTGGAGCCGAAAAATGTAAAGTCTGATATTGTTTCCACTGTTTCCCCATCTATTTCCCATTAAGTGATGGGACTGGATGCCATGATCTTCATTTTCTGAATGTTGGTTGAGCTTCAAGCCAACTTTTTCACTCTCCTCCTTCACTTTCATCAAGAGGCTTTTTAGTTCCACTTCACTTTCTGCCATAAGGGTAGTGTCATCTGCATATCTGAGGTTATTGATATTTCTGCCAGCAATCTTGATTCCAGCCTGTGTTTCTTCTAGTCCAGCGTTTCTCATGATGTACTCTGCATAGAAGTTAAATAAGCAGAGTGACAATATGCAGCCTTGATGTACTCCTTTTCCTATTTGGAACCAGTCTGTTTTCGATGTCCAGTTCTAACTGTTGCTTCCTGACCTGCATAAAGATTTCTCAAGAGGTAGGTCAGGTGGTCTGGTATTCTCATCTCTTTCAGAATTTTCCACAGTTTCTTGTNCAGCCTTGACGTACTCCTTTTCCTATTTGGAACCAGTCTGTTGTTCCATGTCCAGTTCTAACTGTTGTTTCCTGACCTGCATACAGGTTTCTCAAGAGGCAGGTCAGGTGGTCTGGTATTCTCATCTCTTTCAGAATTTTCCACAGTTTCTTGTGATCCACACAGTCAAAGGCTTTGGCATAGTCAATAAAGCAGAAATAGATGTTTTTCTGGAACTCTCTTGCTTTTTCCATGATCCATCGGATGTCGGCAACTTGATCTCTGGTTCCTCTGCCTTTTTGAAAACCAGCTTGAACATCTGGAAGTTCACGGTTCATGTATTGCTGAAGTCTGGCTTGGAGAATTTTAAGCATTACTTCACTAGCGTGTGAGATGAGTGCAATTGTGTGGTAGTTTGAGCATGTCTAGAGCAAAGAGAGGGAAGGACAGAATCCTGGGAGTTCCTCATACATACTGGAAGTCATGGACTTGAGAAAAGAGAATAAAAGACAGAATCTTGGGAAATTGTTACAAGTAAAATATTGGAAGCATACAGAATGAAAGAAAGTATTAAATGACAGACTGAGAAAGAATCAAATTGATAAGTTTTTGACCATTAGAGTTAAGAAAAAGAAGCCATGTCAAAAAAAATTAAGTAGCAAAAAATGCCTCCGTTTCCTAATCAGTCAGTGAAGCTGAGAACTACAGAGAGGTGGAATTTGGTAACTGTGTAGGACTTTTTTTTTCACCATTTCCTTTTTTTTAAAATAAATTTATTTATTCTTTAATTGAAGAATAATTGCTGAAGAATAATTGTTTTTGTCAAACCTCAACATGATTCAATGATAGGTATACATATAACTCCTCCCTTTTGAACCTCCGTCCCATCTTCCTCTTCATCCCACCCTTCTAGGTTGATACAGAGCCCCTGTTTGAATTTCCTGAGTCATACAGCAAATTCCGGTTGGCTATCTATTTTACCTATGGTAATGTAGGTTTCTATGTAATGAATTTTGTGAAAGTCATTTGTATTGAAGGGCAGAAACAAGACCGTCTGAACTGGATTGAAGATGAGAACATGGATACAGCAAGGTAGATTACAGTTTTGAAATCTATAATGTTGCAAGCAAGGAAGGAAATGAGACAGTAGTTTAAGAAATTGGTGGCTTCGGAGAAAGTTACTCTGGGAG
Organism: Neotragus pygmaeus; assembly: GCA_006410875.1. Lineage (NCBI taxonomy): Eukaryota > Metazoa > Chordata > Mammalia > Artiodactyla > Bovidae > Neotragus > Neotragus pygmaeus. The sequence goes on along the minus strand of SJYV01024647.1, from coordinate 9,526 downwards.
AAAAATTTTGAAGTAGACATAATGCTTGTTAGGGTCGAGGAGAAGGGAAAGCAGAAAGAGAATCAAGGAAACATGTATAAGGATTAATTTTGTAAAGATAAGACAGGATACCAAAATGATGAGTAAAGATGAGTTAATTAACTTTGAGCAGTTCCATCTGATAGTGTGTAAGGTTGAGCCTTAAGAATAACCGTTGTTTGAAAGGCTATGATAATTGGTTAAGAGCAAAAACCAGGAGTTATCCAATATTCCTCCTCCTTATCTGGTCTCTATTTTCTATCAGTCATTGAGCTCTGTCAGATCTTCAGTGTAAACATGTCTTAAATTCATCTGATTTTCTGTTTTCAAGCCTCAAGATCTATTTCCTTATCCTGTTCTGTTACCCTCCTTCCTGGTGTCCCTCCTTCAAACCTTCCAGACTTTTTGTCACATTGCTACGAAAGTCTTCTTCATAGGCTGCAAACATTCATATTTCCCTTCTCAAAATTCCCCATTGGATTCTCATCTCCTATAGTGAAAATTCAAATTCCTCTGCATAATTTACTGTATCCTACAATCTGTTGTTCATTCTTACTATGTCTTGACTTGCCATCTCATGCCAATAACCAGATTCCTGCTCAGTGTCCTTTGCCTCTATCTTTGTTTCTGCTGTTCACTTGTTCTAGAAGAACTTGCCTATCTGGTGGTAGAATTCAACTAATTCTTCTACTCTGAAAAGAAAAAAAAATAGAATGTTTGAATAAAAGAAGTGAATTAAAAGCGTTATCTTAAGGTGACAAAAGGATTGCTGAGCAGCAAAGAAAACCCAAAGGAACTTAGCATGAATTTTAGCATAAACAATGACTTTGATTTAAAGCTGGAATCGAAAGTGAGGAAAACACCTAGAAGGGTTGACTCAGGGTTAGATACTGGAAAGCTGAATACAGATAATCACGTTAATGGGAGATGCTGGTATGAGAGCCTCTTTTAAAATTACTGAGGGGAGCGGACAAGGAGTGTAATAGGAAATGCAAAGGTCTGTGGCTGACAGTATGGATACTCAAGAGGTAGAGTTGTTATTGTTCGGTATCTCACTTGTGTCCAACTCTTTCGTGACCCCATAGACTGCAGCCCAGCAGGCTCCTCTGTCCATAGAATTTCCCAGGCAAGCATACTGGAATAGGTTGCCATTTCCTTCTTGAAGTGATCTTCCCAACCCAGGGATCAAACGCGAGTCTCCTGCCTTTGGCATCCTGGGGGTGGATTCTTCACTGCTGAGCTGCTGGGGAAGCCTGATATGTGTTCTAGTCATCAAATACTACAACTTCCATACCTCACTTTAATGTACTGTAACACACAAACATGCAATGTCCCAGAATTTAAAATACAGCAAAAAAAAGGGGGGGCAGGAAAAAAGCTTTCTTTAGAGAAGATGGTGATTTTGAGTGAACAAAGTCTTTTGGTGACCAAATTGAAAACTGTTATATAAACACTGTGCTGTCCACATGCACACATGTGTCTTCATACAGGGGGAAAGCAAGTATAAATGAGTTATGTACTCTAAATGAGTAATTACTGAGTCTTATTAAACCTACGTACTTTTAAAGCATATTTTACTTTTTTTTAGAGCAGCTTTATGTTGACAGCAAAATTAAGAAGCAAGTACAGAGATTTCTCATATGCCTGTCCACTGCCTTCACCACATACCCTACATGAATTTTTTGCTTATGACGTCTTGTTAGAATATTCACTTTCAAAACTGTGTAAATTCTTGAAGTATATATGGTATATGTGGCCCTTGAATCTCTCTTTGAAATGATGCATTATGACCTCTGTGTGTGTGTTTTGGGGAAATTTTAGGCAGTGCATTCTCGAAATAGAATAATTTTACTTTATATAAATTATGTTTCAAGAAGTCCCAGAGAACATTTTATTAAAAGTACATCAGCTTTTGATGGTTACATTTATTTGAGGAAAAAGTAGCAAGAAAATATGCCATGCACTAGAAGCTTCAGACAATACACAGGTGTCTATGGTATCGTCAGTGCTTCGGACTGTCTATTGTCCATGGAGAATGACATCAGTATCTCCTTCTCCTCTGCCCCTGTTGCTCCTTCCTTTCTTCCCAGATTCGTCCTGTTGCTCCTCACACTCTCAGGCATTATAATAACTCACGAACATGATAATAAACCTGAAGCACCATGAGATCCCAGAATACTTTTGGCTCATTAAAGAAAGTTTAATTTTGGTATAATTAGTAATAAAGATATTTTATTATAGTGAGATTAACATAAGATCACTCTTTCCATCATAACTTTTAATTAACTAAATACCTCCAGTCTCCCACTGTGAATGAAGTGTAAATGTGCTGCTGCTAAGTCGTTTCAGTCGTGTCCAACTCTGTGCAACCCCATAGACAGCAGCCCACCAGGCTCTGCCGTCCCTGGGATTCTCCAGGCAAGAACACTGGAGTGGGTTGCCATTTCCTTCTCCAATGCAGGAAAGTGAAAAGTGAAAGTGAAGTCGCTTAGTCGTGTCCGACTCTTCGTGACCCCATGGACTGCAGCCTACCAGGCTCCTCCGTCCATGGGATTTTCCAGACAAGAGTACTGGAGTGGGGTGCCATTGCCTTCTCCGAAGTGCAAATATATGAGGACATAAATGCCTGTATAAATGCATATACCACAGTTTTTATCACATACTGAGAGAATATATGGTTGACTTATTAATGACATATTACTTGACTATTTTTCCATGTGTTCAAGAATTATCAAGGGAATATAGATATCATAACATCAGTTATTAATTTTATGTTAGTTTATCCCAGTGTTTAATATAATTAAACATTCTAATTATAGAAACTTTGGAAAATACAGAAAAGTATATTATAAACATAAGACGCCTCATCCATACTCAATCAGTGCCCTCATTCTCTTCTGGGTCAATTCCATCTCTCTGCCCTAAACCCCTGGCAACAACTGATCTGATTATTTCCTTAGAGTTTTGCCTTTACTGGGAGGCCAAATAAATGGAAGCACGTAGCCTGTAGCCTTTGATGTCTGACTTCTTTCACTTGGCATAATGTTTTCAGGATGCATCCATGTCATTATCGGTGTCGGTAGTTTATTCTGTTGCTGAAGAGCATTCCATTGTATGGATGCCCACAATTTATTTATCCAGTCACCAAGTGATGAACATTTGTATTATTTCCAGTCTGGAACTACTGGAAATAAAATTGGCATTAACACTTTCATATATCTTCCCTGGTGACTCAGACAGTGGAAAATCTGCCTGCAATGCAGGAGAGCTAGGTTCAATCCCTGGGTAGGGAAGATCCCCTGGAAAAGGCAAGGCAACCCACTCCATGCCTGGAGGTGTCTCTTGCCTGGAGAATTCCTTGGACAGAGGAGCCTGGTGAGCTACAATCCATAGGGTTGCAAAGAGTCAGNTGCAGGAGAGCTAGGTTCAATCCCTGGGTAGGGAAGATCCCCTGGAAAAGGCAAGGCAACCCACTCCATGCCTGGAGGTGTCTCTTGCCTGGAGAATTCCTTGGACAGAGGAGCCTGGTGAGCTACAATCCATAGGGTTGCAAAGAGTCAGACACGACTGTGTGACTTTCACTCACTCGCTCATAGGTCTTTATATGGAAATATGTTTTCATTTCTCTTAGGGAAATATCTGTCAGTGAGATTGTTGGGTCATATGGTAAAATTATATTTAACTATTTCCAAAGTGGCTGAAGCTTCAATACTTTGGCCACCTGATGTGAAGAGATGACTCATTGGAAAAGACTGATGCTGGGAAAGATTGAAGGCAAAAGGAAAAGGGGGTGGCGAAAGATGAGATGGTTAGATAGCATCACCAACTCAATAGACATGAATTTATACACACTCTGGGAAATAGTGGAGGACAGGGGAGCCTGAAATGCTGCAGTCCATGGGGTGACAAAGAGTTGGACACGACTTAGTGAATGAACAACAAGGTGGCTGTACCATTTTGTATTCCCATCAGCAACATATAAAAGTTATTGTTGACTTTGGATTTTCTTTTGTTTCTCTGATATGTGTATGAGGGTATGTCTTTGTCATATTTTGATTTTGAGGAGACCTAAACATCTTTTCAAGATAAATGGAGCCCCTGCCTATCCATTTATAGCTATCCATATCTTCAAATATTAACTTTTTCCACAAACATAATATGCATAGACATCAACTAAGAAATATTCTAAAATAAAAGACTGGGCACAGGGGATATCTAATATATTCTAATAAAATAAGAATCTAGAAATGTAACTTTGTAAGAATATCTTCATGTAACTTTGGAAAAATATCTTTATAATACAGCTGTATTTTTCCAGCTTCCTATGAGGCCCTCTTTAGTGAAATAACATCATTAAATAAGAAATGAAATATTAATATCACAGATTAATTTTTAAATTTTATAATAAAAAAATTTAAGCTAGATAGAAATAGATCAGTTATATTCCCCAGCTTTAGCAGTTTGTGGCTCATGGCCAATCATATTTCATCTCTGCCGTGTTTTTCCCCAGCTCCACAGGTGGTTATTTTGAAGCAAATCCCAAACATCAAGGATTAAATTTTAATTGAATCTCGGAGCTCTTGATTTATCTTATTAGTATTGAACATAACTATTTTTAAATGTTTAAATTTTAAAAATTAATTTCTAGTATTTATCTCTAAGGTTTTATCAGTCTTCTGGTTAGACCTATTTATATGTAAAGTGTAAAGTTTTTGCTAGTTATGTTATTCCAACTGTTATTCAATAAGCTGTGGGAAATCAGCCTACCTGAATGGGAAATAAAAACTCATTAAGTGAGATTGTTTTACTTTATTAGCATATTGTGTATCTTGTTTCTTTGGTAGTACTGTATCGACATTAAATTATAATAATTGCAGCTCTGCTTAATGGAAGGTGCTACTTAAGTTAACAATATAGGTCATTTGATCTATATTTTTATTTTCAGTATTACAATTTTTAAATTACACATTGACTATAATCCTAGGAGTACTTTCTTAATTCTTATTATAATACTGATCTAATTTTTCTCACTGGGAATCTCAACTGAAGTGCATAACCAGTTTTAATTAAGAATGAAAGAAAAAGAAACTTCACATCATTAGGAATTCTGATTTTTACCACTCTAACAAAAAAGACCATAAGCAGCATGAGATTAGTCAGATGGGAGAAATTATAACCAACCATTTTAAGAGCCACCTATGACAAACTGCAATAATTGGGGAAGTAACCTTGATATATTTCAGTCCAAGTATGAGTTTCCATAGTTTGTTATATTCCAGACAGTCCATTACCCAAAGATGTAGGGCCAAATTAACTTTAATGTTGCAGTCTTCACAAGATATTCTGTAGCTAGCAATAACATTAAGATAATGCTGTTAAAATAAGAATTTCAATTATAAGGCAGATGAGACTGTGAAAAACATGACAGCCTTAATGAGCAATAGAAGTTGATATTCACTTTGATAAGGAACATACTTATCGTGGATCGAAAGGAAACAAAATACAACCTTCAGCCTTTCGTATTGTGTCATGTCACCTGCTGTTGAAATGAGCTTTGGGTTCAAATTCAAGTCTGTTCATTCTTGCAGACTGGCCCTAGGATGATGATCACCAAGTACTTATTAAGTGAATACTGATTTTAACCAAGGCATGTGTAATGAATATGACCGAAGTACAGATTTTTTTGTGTGTGGTGTTAGACATGTCCTTGTTTTTCACTTTACAGTGATAGGGAGAGAAGGAATAGTGAAGGTAACTGGTGGGGTTAAGTAAGATCAGAGGAGAAAAAGGCCACTATTGATAGCAATCTAGTGTTTGTAGCCAGCCACTTCTGTAGTGGCTTTCCCTACTAGCTTTGTGTTTCAAGCTGGTGAATGTGTACGGTCATTATTCTCCTGGTGTGGTTTAACAAAGAAATCTACCCCTAAGGCAGCTGGCAACGTGGAAGCACACTCTTGTGGGTCCTTACGTTTCAGTGCTGTTTTATACAATTAAGGAAGGCTGAAAGCCCATCCTGCTCAAAAATCCGTCCTGCTCATATAATCTAGAAATCATTTGCTTAGTGTTAGTGACCAGCTGTATCATTTTTGTCTCTCAGTTGCAAATTGTTAGGCTTATAGTTTCTTCTTGTTACTTTGGATTTTTCCATGCACGTGTAAATGGAGATTTTTCTTTATATAACGAATAAACCTATATGATGCTTGATGCTCTTGGCTGTTTTTTAAGTCTGGAGCTCTTTTCTGCTCTGGAAAAGCCTAAAGACTATTTTGGTTTTCATTTACCCTGTATGTCACTGTTTATTCACCACTTATATAATTGATATAATCATTTCTCTCTATTTCTTTATAAATACATTTATCATAAAGCACTTTCATCTATATTGCTTGCTCTAGAGCATGACCAATTTTGATAGTCTTTTACTACAATAGCCTGTATAATACCCATAATGTTTGTGCTGTCTACTCTCATATTTACCTAATCTATCTTCAAAGGGAGCATGGCTGATGCCTTTAAGTGAACCAATCGATTACACAACATTATGTTTAGCTTGTACAAGCAGAAATTTTGTTTTCTCCCTTAGGAGCCTTACTTCTGGAAATAGGCATTCCATCTAGATTTGGAATGTTCATTTATTAAATGTAAATATATTTTAGCTTGCATAATACATATTTAAAAGATAGATCTATAGAGTAACAGTAAAATGTATATGGCAATTTATTAGTGTCTGTGATGATTTTAAATATAATCACAATGAAACTGATTTAAACTACAGATATTACAGTAAATCATTCATGAAGAACCAGAGTTCAGATGCAGAACCGATGTTCTTAATCAGTTAATATATTGTCTAAAAAATCTCAAATATACTACCATATTATTGAAGCAACTTTGCTAAACACATCTTATACTTTTAACATATGAGAATATAGTGGATTTCAGCGACATTATTATAATAACTTAGTATCTGTTTCTTTTTTACTCTGTTTTAGTTTCTTTCCTCATCTATCACTGGAAACAATGAACCAAGCATCTCAAAATAAGGAAAACTTATTATTTTTCTTCTCATTCATTTCCTTTCTATCCTGTTAGTTGTACCTAGAAATACGGCATTGTCATTTCCTCAGCTTCTTTTATGTGCAGCCTTGTGGTGGTGTCTGAACATATAGATTTATAGATAAATTTTAAAAATCAATAAAAATTAGTCTTCATAATCTTTTAGTAAAAAAGTATAAAAACAGTAAAAGACTTATAAACATTAAAAGTGTTAAGCAAAGCTACTTTATTATTTAATATACCTTTAAACATGTAATTAATATTCAGTCAGTTCAGTCACTCAGTTGTGTCTGACTCTTTGAGACCCCATGGACTGCAGCACAGCAGGCTTCTCTGTCCATCACCAACTCCCAGAGCTTACTCAAACTCATGTCCATCATGTCAATGATGCCATCCAACCATCTCATCCTCTGTTGTCCCCTTCTTCTCCCACCTTCAATCTTTCCCAGCATCAGGGACTTTTCCAACGAGTCAGTTCTTTGCATCAGGTGGCCAAAGTGTTGAAGTTTCAGCTTCAGCATCAGTCCTTCCAATGAGTATTCAGGACTGATTTCCTTTAGGATGGACTGGTTGGATCTCCCTACAGTCCAAGGGACTCTCAAGAGTCTTCTCCAACACCACAGTTCAAAAGCATTAATACTTCAGTGCTCAGCTTTCTTTGCTTCCCTGGTGACTCAGATGGTAAAGCGTCTGCCTACAATGTGGGAGACCCGGGTTTGATCCCTGGGTTGGGAAGATCCTCTGGAGAAGGAAATGGCAACCCACTCCAGTACTCTTGCTTGGAAAATCCCATGGACGGAGGAGCCTGGTAGGCTACAATCTGTGGGGTCGCAGAGTCGGACACGACTGAGCGACTTCACCTCACCTCACCTCAGCTTTCTTTATCATCCAACTCTCACATCCATACATGACTATTGGAAAAACTATAGCTTTGACTAGACAGACCTTTGTTGGTAAAGTAATGTCTCTACTTTTTAATATGCTGTCTAGGTTGGATATAGCTTTTCTTTCAACCAGTAAGCATCTTTTAATTTCTTGGCTGCAGTCACCATGTGCAGTAATTTTGGAGCCCCCAAAATAAAGTTTGTCACTGTTTCCATCATTTCCGTGTGTATTTGCCATGAAGTGATGGGACCGGATGCCATGATCTTAATTTTCTGAATGTTGAGTTTTAAGCCAACTTTTCCACTCTTCTCTTTCACTTTCATCAAAAGGCTTTTTAGTTCTTCACTTTCAGCCATAAGGGTGGTGTCATCTGCATATCTGAGATTATCGATATTTCTCCCAGCAATCTTGATTCCAACCTGTGCTTCATCTAGCCCAGTGTGTCTCATGATGTACTCTGTATATAAGTTAAATAAGCAGGGTGATAATACACAGCCTTGATGTACTCCTTTCCCAATTTGAAACCAGTTTGTTGTTCCATGTCCAATTCTAACTGTTGCTTCTTGACCTGCATATGGATTTCTCAGGAGGCAGGTCAGGTGGTCTGGTATTCCCATCTCTTTTAAGAATTTTCCACAGTTTGTTGTTCCAACAGTCAAAGGCTTTGGTGTAGTCTTTGGTATAGTAATTAATATTATTACACTCAAAATAATGTTTACAGCTGATCATTTGAAAATGTTATTTTGGTTCTCATGCACTCTTTCTGATGAAGAAGAGTNGATTTCTCAGGAGGCAGGTCAGGTGGTCTGGTATTCCCATCTCTTTTAAGAATTTTCCACAGTTTGTTGTTCCAACAGTCAAAGGCTTTGGTGTAGTCTTTGGTATAGTAATTAATATTATTACACTCAAAATAATGTTTACAGCTGATCATTTGAAAATGTTATTTTGGTTCTCATGCACTCTTTCTGATGAAGAAGAGTGTTCATTTCATCGTCATCAGGTTTAGACCTTCCTAACATGTACGTCTTATGGATGAATATTGTTTTAGAATTGTAGGAGAAAGAAAGAGAAATGAACTCAAGGGCAAGAATGCAGTCTCTAATATAAAGAGCATTAAATTTGAAGTCAGAAGACTTAATTCCAATTCCAGTTCTACTTTCTGATTAGTGACCTTGAGAAAGTAGCTTAAGCATTTCTGAGCTTCACATTCCTCATTTATAAAGCCAGAGGTAAGAAATACCTCGGTGCCTAGCACTCAGAGTCCTCATTGGATTAAATAAGGTCTGCTACATTTAGATAGCAAACGCAACATTGCTAGCTAAACATAAAGTATTCTAGCAGAGATTTACTGTCCAACATTTTCATTTATACATTTTTAATAATGATTTATTGATTATCCCTAATGTACAAGGAACACTGCTAGAGACCAGGGAAATATAAGTAGATAATATAATACCCAACCACTTCAAATTCTAGTGGGAAAAACATTGGAATGCATAATAAATATAATACTTGCATTTCTTCAGTCATTGGCTTTAATGTTGATTGTTGAATGTTTCTAAGAACAGCC
>SJYV01024646.1:48405-63869 GCA_006410875.1 Neotragus pygmaeus | reverse complement strand
GAGTGTGATTTGGGGGTGGAGGGATGGGTGACACAGGCTGTCCTCGAACAGACAGAGGCCAAAGGAGCAGGTGGGCCAGGAGAAGAAGAGTCTGCATTGAGCTCAGAGTCAGGACCCCTCAGAGCAGGGGAACCTGCCTTTCAGGCCAGGAGCAACCATCCCTGAGCATGTGCACAAAGCTGGCAACCCAGATACACACATGTATGACAGAGCCTTGTGCCTCTGGCTGGGAGGGGCCATGTTCTCCTTCTGAAAGGCCCCTCGCTCATCAGTTTGGTTCTGCAGGGGGAGCAGGGGAGGCAGTGGGTTTCCAGTGAAACCCCCGCCTGGGCATGCAGGGTTAGGGAGCATGGTCAAAGGCCACTCCTACTGCTGGTCGGAGGGATAGGGTAAAACCACTGGGTCCATTATGGGAGGGGCAGGACCCAGGTAGATCTCAAGACTGGGAGCCCTCCAAGCCAAACACAGCCCTTTGGCTGAGTCTGCACATCCAGCTGGGCAGCTCACGCCCGTTGTTCCAATCACTGTGGGGTGGATGGGCCTGGCCCTGCCCGTCTGTCTACAGACACAGAACGCAGCCCAGGAGCCTGGGGGGGCGAAGGGCAGGAGGCAGGCTGGCCTTCACTGTGGATGGGGAGGGAGAGGGGAGCCTGAACTTGCTGGTGTCACCAGGACATCAGTAGTGAGGATGCTGAGACCCCCTCCCCCAAGTCCCCTCTAGTCCAGCTTCCTCAAGCCCTAAAGGTCAAGGGCGGCTGAGAGAGGGTTTAATCAAGGTGTCTTCTCAAGTCTTCAGAGACTCCCGGGCCCCTGAAGCCCCTGCCCACCCCTCTGCAGACTCCAGACATGTCCTTCTTCGTGGGGCCTCTGCCTTCTGTCCCTGCCGCCCCATCTCCAGGGTCACCCTCAGGCCCCTTGGACCCCCAACACATGGGTTATGAAAGTTTACATTTCCTCCAAGATTCCCCAGGAGAACCAACTCACACAAAAGCGTTGGTAAGCAATGCAGACTTTACAAACTGTTCCTCAGGGAACAGGATTGTGGTCCCATTTCTGCCCTTTCCTGCCTGAGGCCTGGATGTCCACCTGGGACTGGCCTTGGCTCCAAGTCCCCTCTCATGCCCTGGGCACTTGAGGGGCAGGGGGGAGCATCCAACTAAGTGTCCCTCCAGCCTCCCTGGCTCCTCAATTCACAGCCGGAGACCCCCAGGTCCTCACTAGAGGCTGCACCAGCAAACCCCACTCAGTCCCCTGACCACAGACAGCACCCGTGGTCAGACATTACAGATAAGGCTTTGTGTTTTACACTCTATGCTTCAGTGTTTTAATTTTACTTCTGGTTCTACTAAGAAATACAGGGTTTGGCTTTCGGTTCAAAAGGTATATCTCTCCCATGGGGTCCGTGTCTAAAGGAGGACACTTGAGAGTCAGCAGTCAAACCATCACTCAGCAAGTACTAGTTAACTCAGGCACTCTAACTGACAACAATTAACCTTTCCAGCTCCCACTCCACAGGTCTGCTGCAGAGAACAGGTGGTCCACACAGTGTGGCATCCCAACTGACTGGACGGGACCCAAAAGGACCATGTGTTTCCTGGGGTTTCATCGATGTTTACACACACACACATCCCACCAAGGGGCTGGCATGGTCCGGGCTTCTGGACATGGTCCAAGGCCCCCTCACACAGAGAGATTCAGGCCAAACACAACAGCATCTCGTCTCTTTAGACTCTCTGCAGGAACGTTGAAGGGTTCTCCTGAAATTGGCTACTGGGCAGATTGATTGTCATTCAGGCTAATGCTTTAATGAATGCTTTCCTTAGAAAGGTAAGACTTTCCCCCTTTGTTTTCAGACAGGGAGCAAGGTGGGCAAAATCCCCAAATTATCTCTCAATCTCAGCGTCAAAACATGGGAGCTTCATGACCACACAGTTCCTTTAAGATCATTATAACAGGGAGGGTGAAACACACGACCTTAACATTGGCCTTTTCAGGTCGCTCCAAGGTCTGACCTTCCTCCCAATGGGTATTGGAGTCCAAGGGAGGCTCTTGGGGTCACAGAGGACTCCTGAATTGCATCACCCCTGCCCCACCCCATGTCAGGCCAAGTAGAGATCCTTGTTGAGGTCAACTGTCAAACTCAGGGCTCCTTTGCTTCTAGAAAATGACTTTTTATACAGTTGTTAAAATGGAGGAATTTCCTTAGGTTACCAAAATATCTCTCTCCTTAGAAATGCCTCAGTGATGGTCCAGCATATGGGGAGTGGGGCAGAGGCCAGGACAAGTGGCCTTGGGGTGGGGGTTGTCACATTTCAGATCTTGCTGGGGGCCTGCAGCCAGGTGTGTCTTCACAACCCCAGATCCCCTGGGAGCCCTTGAGGGCTCCCCCATTCTCACCAGGGACTCCTTTTCCCATCTGGGTCACTCTGGGCCTTGAGCAGAATGGTGATCTGATAACTTATTCTTAAAGGAAATCAATCCTGAATATTCATTGGAAGGACTGATGCTGAAGCTGAAACTCCAATACTTTGGCCACCTGATGCGAAGAGCTGACTCATTGGAAAAGACCTTGATGCTGGGAAAGATTGAAGGTAGGAGGAGAAGGGGACAACAGAGGATGAGATGGTTTGGATGGCATCACTGACTCAATGGCCATGAGCTTGAGCAAACTCTGGGAGATAGTGAAAGACAGGGAGGCCTGGCATGCTGCAGTCCATAGGGTTGCAAAGAGACACTTAGCTATGAAAAACAACAGTGAATGAAATACTAAGCTGAGTAAAATTTAGAGAAAAAAAAGGTGGTGATATCTTGACTGAACATAAACATAAACTTTATAGAGTAGACAAAGTATTTAAAATATGGTCCCTTCACTCAAACAAATATTTGTGAGTATATCGTGTATATATTGAATTATTTAAAACTAGGCCTTTACTAGTGTTAAATAATTTAAAAGTGGGATTTCCCTGATAGTTCAGTTGGCACAGAATCAGCCTGAAATTTAGGAGACCCCTGTTTGATTCCTGGTTAAGAAGATCTCCTGGAGAAGGGAAAGGCCTACCCACTCCAGTATTCTGGCTTGGAGAATACAACGGACTGTATAGTCCATAAGGTCAGAGTCAGACTCGACTAAGTGACTTTCACTTCACTTCAGACCTTTACTGATGGGTAACTGCATCTTATGGCCCATGTGTAACCTCATCTGATCCCCATGAAATCCTCTAAGGAGGAGTATACTGAGTGAGTCACCCCATTTCACCAACCGGGAAAGCGAGGTAAGATGACTGGGCCCTGGGTACCAAGGGGTGAGGACGGAGGTCTCAGGATGAGGCGGGGGCCCTGCCTGAGAACTGGGCTTTCCCACCTCACCCCAAATCTGTTCTTAGACATTTCCAAGAAAATGCATCCACTTTGGGATCAGCAAACACCTGACAGCTGAGAGGACAAAGTTAGGCCCTGAGGAGACCAGTCGGAAGCTACGTGATGGACCCAAGAAAAGAAACAGCTCCTTTGAACATAGGAAACTAGCTGGAAGGAGGAGGTATCAGGTAGGGAGAACATACTTGAAATGAGGCCTAAACAGAGAGAAGGTGAGACTGCAAGATACAATGAGTGTTTTGATGACACTGGAGCCCTTGGTCCAACTGGACAACCATCACTCCCCAATGTTCCTGAATTATCTGGTCCAAAAAAAATTCCTTTTTTTTTTTTTTGCTTTAACAACTTTGAGTAGGGTTTCTGTCACTTGCAACCAAGAGCCTTGACTTTTAAAGCTAGTGTTAACCACAAGTGGATACCTGTGAAGCGGTACATGATTATCCAGGGTTTTTAGTGTATGGTTAGATGTTTTGTAGAGGGAAAATGAGTAATTATGTGATCATAGCATCTTGAAAATACTTTGTGATGGTTACTACACATAGCATCAACCATTATATTAACAGAATTGCTGCTAGACACCAGGCATTGGTAAGGTGGGTAGTTAACACGCTCATGCCCAGCATGGCTGTGCCAGCAAGGTGGAGAGGAACCTGAGGTGAGGATGCTTCAGGTCCGCAGAGGAGGAAGGGACTGGGCAGGACAGGGAGCCACCCACTCACAGACATCACACAAGGGACAGTCTTGGTCGGGGATCCAAGGGGGCCTCATGAGGCAAGTGGGGGGTAGGGAGTGGTTCTTGGGCATCACACCTGCCGGTTGCCTGCAGAAGCCACCAGCAGCTTCTCCAGAGGTACTGGTAAAGGCAGCCTGGGTGGAGGAGCCCCCTGCACAGCGGACATCATCCAGCTGTCTGGGGCTTGCCACAATCGTGGCCATCTGCACCAAGCAGAGCTACCACATCCACGCCTCAGAGAGGGAAGACCAGTCCAAATGCACCTGCCGCCTGTTGTTTCAGGGACATCAGATTTCCATCGCCGCTCAGGAGAGCTGGGGGGAGCCAGGTGGAGGAGCGCATGTTCCAATCCCTTATTCTACAGAACATGCGGTCCAGAGATGCTGCGTGTGTCCCAGTGTCCTGGGTGGGCAGCCACCACAGCACCCCCCGGGGTGTGGTGCAGGCAGGGGCAGACTGTCACAGGGTGAGGGATGGAATCTGAAATACCATCCTCCTCAGACTTCCTGCAGCCCTTCCTTTGAAGATCACTTGTGCAATCTGCCACTCTATACGTGAATCATATCACCCCAAAATCTTGGAACCCAGACCTTTATTCTGGTGGCACCTCAAGGTCTCAGCTCTGGGCATCTGTCTGGAAGGCTCAGAAACTCAATCTTGAGGCTAGCCCAGGCCACCCATCTCCTCTGACCTATGCATGAGGCACCTCCCAGGCCCTGAAGTTAAATTTGAGGTCCTGGTTCCTCTTCCTGTCACCCAAAGGTCTCAAGGCTCCTGGACCCCAGTCCAGCTTTTTCTCTGCTCCACCAGGGTGACCTTCAGAGGCAGCTGACATGATCTGAAAATAACTCCCCCAGTGTTAAAGCTAGAGGAACCTAGTGTTTACGAGAAAAGCAAGCTCCAGACAAGTTCCTGATCCAAAGTCACGCAGCTGGTCAATCACAGAGAGCCTGGACACACCCCCAACTCTCGACCTGGTGCCTCCTCCCCAGTCCCGCTGCCCCCCTGAACCCCTGCTCTCAACCCGGGCAAGTCCTCCCAGATCCCATTGCTGACACCACCCCAACTGCATTAACTACGTGCTACTCTGCCCAGAATCGTGTCCCAGAAATATTTGACTGTAAACCAAATTTCCATAATCCAGATACCCCTTTTTGACTTCTTTGATGAAATGTTGAATCTACAGTTAGCAGGTGATTTGGTTGAATTCAATCTGATAGAAATCAACTGACAAATTACAGTAATGTCCAAAATCATGTAAGACTACTGATGTGGGCGGGTCAGGAGTATTAGCTCCATGTTGGTTTTTTTCTCATCATCAGAAAATATGAAAGTTTCATGGAATAAGGTTATTTTTCCCACAATGTTTTCAAAAATTCTTTCAACTGATATTAGCATGCCAGGCTCCAAAGGTAAAGAATAATCAAAATAGTTTAAAACATCTCTGCCCTCAAACAATCATGTGCTCAAACATTCTAATAGGAATCATGTATTTTCATTTTTTTTTCTTGTCTTTCATTAACCAATTTAAGTTAAGGGTTTGTTGAAGTATTTTTTCATGTGCTTGCAAGGTACCATGAAAAGTACAAACTGCACAGCCTTTATCTTATTCTAACTTAAAGTAATTGGGGAGAAACAGGTCTGCGGAAACTCACAAAAACAACTCCCAATGAGATGTACGATCAAGTGACAAAAGTTAACAGTCTCAAAATGAATCCTGAAAATAATTCAGAAGAGAAATGAGGGCGAGTTTGGAATAACAGGCTTGTCCAGGGAAGAGAGGGGCATCCAGCAGGGGGAATGAACCACAGGGAACACCGCCCAGAGAGAGCTGGCTTATTGCGTAGGAGGGATGCCCAGCCCCAACTCCCGGCCAGAGCATGAGAAATGCCTGCACCTTTGCAAGTCAGACTGAGACCCTGTCCATTTCATAAAGGAAGTTTCTGAAACATCCAAGGAGATACTCAAGACAAGCGTTGCTTCCTCTGGACCCAGCACAGAGTGGATGCAGCAAAGAAACCAGAGCCCTGTGCCAAATGCCCGCCAAGAAGGCCTCCCCTGGGGGAAGCCCCGAGCAAACACACGTCACACTTGGGAACGAGAACTGCAAGTGAACTACAGCACTGGGGCACGGAGCTCCCCAGGGAGGCACCAGCGGACAGGAAAACCTTCAAGATGAAGGGTGGGGAGGCCAGGCTGGAGGATCCATGGGGTCTGAGACTGGGCTGGGGACCCTGGGGATGCAGAAGGAGGACATGGGGACAGGGCTGCAGAAAGGCCGCAGAGCTGCTGGTGGGGACGCCAGGCTGTTCCCAGCATCACATTCCAGCTGCTTTGCGCAGTCGGTCACAGGCAGGAGGCACAGCCCCGCTGAGAAGTGCGGGGAACCAAGGGCCATCCGCGCCTGTGGCCCCTCCCCTCCTCTGCCCTCCATGCAGCCGGGCACGGGGGTCACGGGGCGAACATCCATGTCAAGTCCATACCCTGGACAGCTGCTGCCACCAGGCCCAGCACCTCCTGAAGAAGGTGCTCTCAAGAGACAGGCTCAGGGGTGCCCTCAGGGCAGGGACACCCCTCCTCCCAGCCTTTCCCCTCCCTGCCCTCTTGAGCTCCCCCTGAGAATAGACTTCCACCCACGGCTGCCCCCGCCAGCCCTCCGTGTCTCAGGACTCGGCAACACTGAACTCGGGGCTAGAAAATTGCAAAGCCCAAAGGGGGACGAGACATCAGTTGCCCTTGGCCCAACATCCCCTCTGCCCCGCTCAGAGGATGCCAGCAGCACTTGCCCACTTGGCCTGCTAGAACCGGCTCCCTCCAACTGCCTGGGTTCCAACTCCCCCTCCTTACCCACCCCCCTCCCATTAACAGCTTCACAGTAACTGCCACTGACTCAGAACTGCCTTCCCTCCCAGCCCCTCCCCATGCTGGCCAGACCCTCAGCTCCTCCAGCATCTTGGCTTTGCCTCCTGGGCTCCTCTGGGCTTCAGCCCAGAATCAGCCCTCTTTCCAGGAGTTTCTCCAGGCTGCCCAGCACTGGGCAACAGCCTCCATCAGAGACTCAGGATTTTGAGGACGCACTTAATTACTTAGCCAAAAGCTCAGGGTCACACAAAACTACTTGTTCAAAAGGACAATGCTACAGAGCATTGTTCTAGCTGGGGGACCCGCTGTCAAGGCTGATCTGGGGTCTAGTCTAGGGCCTGCCAGCCCTTCTGCCTCAAACACCACCAGCTGTGACGTCCTGACTCCATGTCCAGGGACAGATCATTTCACATTCTGCACAGTCAGGATGGGGGCAATAACACAGCCAATTTCTGCCCAGGACACCCACCCTCTCTCGGCTGGGTTCACTAGGTCCAGGAGCCCTGCCCATCTCCGTGTCCTTGCCCTCCACCAGCAGCTGGACACTAGCTACACTCTCCTCCCCTCACAACCAAATTGCTAGAAAATTCTGCTCAGTTTGTTCTCTGGTTCCTCACCTCCCTTCCAACCAGTGTCTAATCCACGCGATCAGACTCCCTGCCTCGAGTGTGGTCAACACCATCTTGTGTTCAAGACACCAGGGACATTCTCATCCCTAGGGCCGCAAGTTCTGTCAAGCGCCCTGTTTTAAAACTCTGTTTGAGCCCTCATGCACCACAAGATGGGGACAGACGTGATGGGAGACATGGCCCCTCCAGGATGTCGCAGTCCTTGGGGGGACGCACAGAGAGGGGACCGCCAGGAGGAAGTCCCAAAAGACAGAAAATGGGAGAAGCAAACCCGTGGCTGCACTGCTCATGGGCCTACCTCTCATAAGACAGAGCCAGGGTCACAGCTGGGCCCAAAAGGCCCCTGGCCTCTACCATGTTNGACTGCAAGGAGATCCAACCAGTCCATCCTAAAGGAGACCAGTCCTGGGTGTTCATTGGAAGGACTGATGCTGAAGCTGAAACTCCAATACTTTGGCCACCTGATGCAAAGAGCTGACTCATTGGAAAAGACCTTCATGCTGGGAGGGATTAGGGGCAGGAGAAGAAGGGGACGACAGAAGATGAGATGGCTGGATGGCATCACCGACTCGATGGACTTGAGTCTGAGTGAACTCCAGGAGTTAGTGATGGACAGGGAGGCCTGGCGTGCTGCAATTCATGGGGTCACAAAGAGTCGGACACGACTGAGTCACTGAACTGAACTGAAATATTTCTTATAAAATGTGAAGTGCATCAGTGAATTAGTGAGTGCCTCACACAAGAGGAAAAGTGATGGTGGCTTTATGACAAGATGTGGGAAGGAGAGAAGGGTCGTTTTGCTCCCATGAGATTTTCCATGATTTGTCTAATGACCTACGTAGACCCAAGCTCATCAAAGGAAAGGGGAGAAGGATTCATTTCCTATCAAGAGAATAAAATCAATGGGAATGTCAAATGCGAAACATTCAGATGCAATTTTATTACTGCCATGTAAGATGAAAATCTTTATCAATAGTATGGTGTGTGTGTGGGGGGGGTTGGGCGGCGGTGTTTGCTGTGTGTGTGCGCACAACTATGCGTTTTTCTGTTATCTACCATATATTTCAACTCTCTGCCTCTGCGTCTCATCCATCCAACATCCACTCTTTCACCATCCACCATTCATTCATGCATCCAGTCACTCACACACTGACCCACTCATCCCTTCAGCCAGCCAGTCAGTATCCACTATTCATCCACCCACCCATCTATGGATTCATTGTTCATCCATCCATCCGATATCCATCGTCCACCTACCATCCATCCATCATCCATTATCCATCCATCCATCTACCATCCATCCATCCATAATCCATTTACCATCTACCATTCATCCATCATCCATCTACCATCCACCCATCATCCATCCACCCACCATCCATCCTTCCATCTATCCAGTATCCACCATCCATCCATAATCCATCTACCATCTATCATCCATCCAGTATCCACCATCCACCTTCCATTTACCATCCATCCACCATCCATCCATCCTCCATCCATCTACCTTCTCCCGTACAGCATCCATTCATCCACCATGCATCCATCAGCATCTACCATTCATCCATTCATCCAGTAGCCATCATCCATNATCCAGTATCCACCATCCACCTTCCATTTACCATCCATCCACCATCCATCCATCCTCCATCCATCTACCTTCTCCCGTACAGCATCCATTCATCCACCATGCATCCATCAGCATCTACCATTCATCCATTCATCCAGTAGCCATCATCCATGTATCATCCATCCATCCACCATCCACCCACCATCAATCCATCCATCCAGTATCCACCATCCATCCACCATCCACCATCCATCTACTACCCATCCATCAGCACCCACCATTCATCCATTTATCTAGTATCCATCATCCACCTACAATCCATCCATTATGTATCCCTCCCTCGATCCACCATCCACCTACCATCTACCGTCTATCCACCATCCATCCATCCACTATCCATCCATCATCCATCTACCTTCTCTCATCCAGCATCCATTCATCCACCATCCATCCATCAGCATCTACCATTCATCCATTCACCCAGTAGCCATCATCCATGTATCATCCATCCATCATGCATCCATCCATCCAGTATCCACCATCCATTATCTACCATCCATCCATCATCCATCCACCATCCATCATCCATCCATCCACTACCCATCCATCAGCACCCACCATTCATCCATTTATCTGGTATCCATCATCCACCTACAATCCATCCATTATGTATCCATCCATCCATCCACCCAGCATCCACCCATCTATCCAGTATCCACCATCTACCTACCATCCATCCACCATTCACCCATCCATCCAGTAGCCACCATCCACCCATCCAGTACCACCCATCCAGTATTTGCCATTCACCTCCCGTCCCTCCATCATCCATCCACCTCTCCATCCATCCAGTATCTACCATCCATTTATCCACCATCCATCTACCACCCACCCACCCACCATCCATCCAGCCAGCCAGCATCCACAGTTCATCCATCAGCCATTCACCCATCATCCATCTCATCTACTGAGCTACCTCTCCCTGTCTCTATCACCTGACTCGACTATCTTTCTATCTGTCCATTTGTCCATCTCTCAGTCCATCTGTGTGTCTATCCTTATCGACCTATCACCCGTCCATCCATCCACCGACACATATGCACATAGACATATAAACAAGGAGCATGTCCACATTCAAACAGTGCATGCAGATGCCTGCTGTTTTGGTTTGGAGTTGAAATGGTTTCTTCCCTGTTACAGTTGTGCAAATTCTATCAGCTGTCGTCATCCTAAAGATGGCTACGGGCAGGCCCTCCCCAATCTCCCAACCACCCCTCCCAGATCCTCAGTCCCCACACCCAGCCGCCCCATACCTATCAGAGCCGTGGAATAGCCTTGATCCTTCAGAAGCTTGGCGAACGTAATCTCACTGGGGGGCAGTCCTCCAGAAGAGGCCGAGAAGAGGAACACTCCCACTTGGGACTGAGACGCTAGTCCTGAGCAATGAGAAATCTACCATGAAGACGGGGAGGGCCGTTAGGACTGGGAGGAGGATGAGGACCGTGGGGCAGGAGCCAGCAGGGGCGGGCGGGGGCCGGGCGGGGTCGTTACCTGAGCGGACAGGGTAGCGGCCGGTCATGAAGGCCGCCCTGCTGGGCGTGCAGAGGGGCGATGCTGCCAGGTGCTGTGTGAGCTTCGCGCCCCCTCTGGCCAGGCGGTCGATATTGGGAGTCCTGGAACAGAGACTTGTGGGTCATTCATCGTGACCTTAAGAAAGCTTCTTCGGGGGCTTGGCACAGTGAGTCGCTTCTCAGTAACCCAGGGAAACAGAGCCGTGTGTCTTGGTGGGAAGGGGATGACAGAGGATGAGATGGTGGGATGGCATCACTGACTCGATGGGGATCAGTCTGAGCCAGTTCTGGGATGCAGCGATGGACAGGGAAGCCTGGCATGCTGTGGTCCCTGGAGTCGCAGAGAGTCGGACACGACTGAATGAACCACAACACGTGGTGGGAAGAAGGGAAGGAAAGGGAGCGGACACAGCCCCATGGCTCTGAGTAAGGATAAAACCACACAGAGGGCTCCACGATCACGGTCAGCCCTCTCTGGGGGACCTTACTCGCCCAGGGCTCTGAGCTTCTGGTTTAGGAGGGAGACCACAAGTCCTGAGAATGGGCTGCCGGGACCAGGGGGATGGAGATGTTTCAAGGTCTCTCTCCTCACCTGTTCCTGCCGGTTGCCTCCATATCCCCACCTCGTCACCTCTGTGTCCCCAAACGGGAAAGCTCTGGGAGCAGGCTGACTCTCCTCTTCCCAACCACAGCCAGAGAGAGAGGCTCTGAAGGAGTTCTCATCAGGCTCTGCCTGGTGGCTCAGACGGGAAAGAATCTGCCTGCAAGGCGGAAGACCTGGGTTTGATCCCTGGGTCGGGAAGATCCCCTAGAGAAAGGAAATGGCAACCCACTCCAGTCTTCTTGGCTGGAGAATCCCATGGACAGAGGAGCCTGGCAGGTCCAGAGGAGTCCAGGGGGTCGCAAACAGCTGGACACGACAGAGCGACTCACACTTTCACTTTTCCAGAGAGAAGGGAATGACGGGACCCCCAGGAGCAAGTAAGCAAGGGCTCCAGGCGCATCTACCAGGGAACTACCCAGGGGTCACAGAGTCAGGGGCAAAGCTGGAAGCGGGTCAGGGCGTGAGTCACTCACACCCTCTGTGGACTCCAGGGTTTGCATGCCGAAGCGATGCTCACGCAGGGGTTCACTTCGAGGATGACGCACTATGCAGGCCAAGCCAATCTACAGCCTTTTCTCCAGGAAGGTTGTGGCCTCGTCCCCTCGGGAAATCACGCCAGACTTCCCCGGCGTGGGGACGGGGAGTTCTCACGGGCCCGGGGCCACTCTGAGTGGTTATCTCATATCCTTTTACAGAAGCTCCGGTTCCTGCCACTCTGCCCATCTTTTTAGGCTTCGGTCCTGACCATACATGGGACCCTCTGTGGCCTCCCTGTCTCATGGGAGGAGCCTGCTCCACCAGCAGGATGTCTTTCTATCCCCCATCTCAGCAGCTTCCATCACAGCAAAAAAGGATGATGTGATTAACTGCACTCTCGTCCTGGCCTGTGGGATGCGGAGTGTTAATCTCCTTCACAGCGGCCCCACCCTCCGTGATTCAGCGCCCAAAGGCGAATCAGGTAACAGTGAAAGTGAAAGTCACTCAGTCGTGTCTGATTCTTTGTGACCTTCATGGACTGATTCTCCAGGCCAGAATCCTGGAATGGGCGGCCGTTCTCTTCTCCAGGGGATCTTCCCAACCCGGGGATGGAATTCAGGTCTCTCCCATCGCAGGAGGATTCTTTACCAGCTGAGCCACCAGGGAAACCCAGCAATACTGGAGTAGGTAGCCTATCCCTTCTCCAGGGGATCTTCCCAACCCAGGAGTCGAACCAGGGTCTCCTGCATTGCAGGCGGATTCTTTGCCAGCTGAGTTATCAGGGCACCCTGTGCAACAGCGCGTACCTCAGTGGGCAAGATCGTTGTATGGCACTGTTGTCTCGAACTCCTCTCCCGTTTATGACCTTACTTTATGCATTTGATTGTCAACATTTCCACTTGGCTTTGGCCTTTTGTTACAAGATGCTGAGCATACTGATATCGTATGTTTCACTAGTGCCTAGATTGGCTACTGAGAAATCTATTTGGGGGTGTGATATTATAAAATGAAGCATGTCATTCAGAAAGAGCTGGGTGGGGGAGTTGGATAAATTAGGAATTTGGGATTAGCAGACATACACTGTAAAACAGATAAATGAGAAGGAGGTCCTTTATAGTATCAGGAACTATGTTCAATATCTTGTAACAAACGGTAATGGAAAAGAATTAGAAAACAGAATATACACATATATAAAGAAGATACGTGTGTGTGTGTGTGTGTGTGTGGGCTTCTCAGGTGGCGCTACTGGTAAAGAACCTGCCTGCAATATAGGACACGTAAGAGATAAGGGTTCAGTTCCTGGGTCGAGAAGATCCCCTGGAGGAGGAAATGGCAACCCACTCCAGTATTCTTGCCTGGGAAATCCCATGGACAGAGGAGCCTGGTGGGTCCATGGGGCTGTAAAGACACCGATGTGGTTGAAGCAACCTAGCACACAGCACACACATGTGTGTATATATGTACTAAAACAATATTGTAGATCAACTGTACTTCAATTAAAAGAAATAGAATTGGATGCTACTATGGAGAACAAGATAGATTTAGGATATCATTATGAATTTATTATTATAAACTCTTACCTATGACTATATAGCCCTTTTCCTCCTTTTGATAATTAGCAGACAGTAGACTTTAAAGCCTTGATTGCAATTTTTAAAATTAAGGCTCCTTAGTGGCATCAGTTGCCTATTACCATAATAAACTTTAGGAATATCACGTCTGACAGCATATCTAACATGAACTGTTGTTGTCGTTCAGTCATTCAGCTGTGTCCGACTCTTCCGGACGGCAGGGGAATTCCCTACAAGGGTGAGGTAGACGAAGCTCCTGCTTTTTGTGATCTCGGGGCACCATGGTTTACATGGCTCGAGGGCACTCTCGGTTTTCACTGTCTACACATGGCCACACATGGCGTGCAGCTGGAGGGGAGGGTGGGCTTTGCACGTCTCCCCGTGATCTATGTTCCACAAACGCCCGTCGCCTGTCACGGGGCAGCCAGCCCGTGGAGGGGGCCCTGTGTTGACCCCTCGCCGCACCTGAGAGTCTTGTTGCCATAGCAACCGGGGTCCCCGATGCCAAGGTCGTCAGCCATCAGCAGGACGAAGTTGGGCTTTGACGCCGCCCGGCTCTGGGCCTCGCAGAGGATCAGCAGCAGAAGCAGAAGGGTCATCCTGTCCCTGCAAAGGGCGAGGGCAAGAGAGTCACGAAGGATGCTGGCGGGAGGGACCGTTCTCCATCTCTGGGATCCTCCCTTCTCCCCCTCCCCCTAGAAGAAAGGGTACTGTCCACCCACCCGCCCCGGATGGTGCAAGATCCAACGCAACTCAGACGTCACGCGCGTGCTAAGTTGCTTCAGTCACGTCCGACTCTCTGCGACCCCGTGGACTGCAGCCCACAAGGCTCCTCTGTCTGTGGGATTCTCCAGGGAAGAATCCTGAAGAGGGTTGCCATGCCCTCCTCCAGGGGATTTTCTCCGACACACGGACTGAACCCCGGTTTCTTACGTCTCCTGTGTCGGCGCCACCTGGGAAGCCTGAGACATCACCAAAGAAAGAACCTCATCCTCTCTGCCCTGTGTGTTTCTACAACAAACAAACATTTTTTTCTCCCTGCACAGCACTGACCTTTCCTTTCTACCTCAAACCAAAACACAGGCTCTGTCTGGAAAAATGAAAACGCAATCATCTCTTCTTGAAAAATGAAAACAACCATCTCTTTAAGGCAGGCTCTGTCATCAGCTAAAAGTCCTCTACTCTGCACTGGAAAAACAACCAAAAACACAGGCATTTCAGGATAATCCAGTTGTCAGTGTCAACCCCTTTCTAAAACTAGCCGTGACTGTCACCTGTAGGTGCAGCAGCTTTTAAAAGGGAAACCTGTAGACATGGGAGTGTTGCAAACCTTTCCAAACTCAAGGAAGACAAGGTTCATTGCCTGGGGCAGCACTGGGTGCTAAGTTCAGTTCAGTTCATTTCAGTTGCTCACTCGTGTCCGAGTCTTTGCGACCCCATGAACCGCAGCACACCAGGCCTCTCTGTCCATCACCAACTCCTGGAGTCCACCCAAACCCACGTCCATCACGTCGTGATGCTATCCAGCCAGCTCATCCTCTGTTGTCCTCTTCTCCTCCTGCCCTCAATCTTTCCCAGCATCAGGGTCTTTTCCAATCAGTCAGCTCTTTGCATCAGGTGGCCAAAGTATTACAGTTTCAGCTTCAACATCAGTCCATCCAATGAACACCCAGGACTGATGTCCTTTAGGATGGACTGGTTGGATCTCCTTGCAGTCCAAAGGACCCTCAAGAGTCCAACACCACAGTTCAAAAGCATCAATTCTTCTGCACTCAGCTTTCTTTATAGTCCAACTCTCACATCCATACATGACCCCTGGAAAAACCTTAGTCTTGACTAGACAGACCTTTGTTGGCAGAGCAATGTCTCTGCTTTTCAATATGCTATCTAGGTTGGTCATAACTTTCCTTCCAAGGAGTAAGCGTCTTTTTATTTCATGGCTGCAGTCACCATCTGCAGTGATTATGGAGCCCAGAAAAATAAAGTCTGACACTGTTTCCACTGTTTCCCCATCTATTTCCCATGAAGTGATGGGACCAGATGCCATGGTCTTAGTTTTTTTTAATGTTGAG
>SJYV01024646.1:13771-44660 GCA_006410875.1 Neotragus pygmaeus | reverse complement strand
AAGGGGAGGGGACATGTATATCCTACAGCTGATTCATGTGGATGTATGGTAGAAACCAACACGATATTGTAAAGCAATTATCCTCCAATGAAACCTAAATTAAGAAAAAAAAAAGAATGTCTGAAATTTTATCTTTCTTCATAGTCACTTACAATCCCACTGCATGAAAACTCTTATCATAATAGCCAGAACTTATTTTTCACCCACAAACATGGAGTACAACAGGTGTTCCTAAAGATGTTTTTAAACTCTTAAAGGACTTAGTTGATAAAAGTACTTAAAATGAAATTAAAGTGCTCTAAAATATTAAGAGTATAGCACATTCATTTCTGAAACACAGCAAACGCTCCTCCCTGAGCAAGTTATTTTTCTGAACAACCTTCGTTTGGCAAAGAAGAAACACAAAATTTTTTGGAGAATGTAGCTATTTCTAAGACAGAATTATTCTGCAGCAGAGAGACAAAAGAACGTTTTCATAACTAGCAACGTAATTACATCGAATCTGTTCATTATAAGAAAATTAACACTGCTCTGACTTAATGGAAAACTTTACCACGGCAACCAACAAGTTTCAGATCTGTGTGCCAGGTGCAGAAAACGTTTACTGGAAACAAAGAAAAAGCTACATTGCAAATCGTATTTTGTTTAGAAGCGATGCCGTTTTGTTCAATTTGAACCATGTATCATGAATGATATTTCATCAACTGTCATCTACACAGATGACCTGTTTTAAAGTCATGAAGAAATACTGTCTGACATTAGGGCAGGAAAGATCCCACATGAATATGTGGTCTTCTTAAAAGCTGTTGTTTTTCCAGTAGTAATGTATGGATGTGAGAGTTGGACCATAACGGAGGCTGAGCGCCAAAGAATTAATGCTTTTGAGCTGTGGTGTTGGAGAAGACTCTTGAGAGTCCCTTGGACTGCAAGGAGATCCAACCAGTCCATCCTAAGGGAAATCGGTCCTGAATATTCACTGGGAGGACTGATGCTGAAACTGAAGCTCCAATACTTTGGCCACCTCATGCGAAGAGCTGACTCAGTGGAGAAGACCCTGATGCTGGGAAAGATTGAGGGTGGGAGGAGAAGGCGACGACAGAGGATGAGATGGTTGGATGGCATCACCGACTCGATGGACATGAGTTTGAGCAAGCTCCAGGAGCTGGTGACGGACAGGGAAGTCTGGTGTGCTTCAGTCCATGGGGTCCCAAAGAGACAGATAGGACTGAGCAGCCAAAAAACAACAAATAGGTGGAATCTTAAAAAAAAGATACAAATGGGCTCATTCACTTAGATTTCTAACATTCAGTCTGAAGGAATGGGCCAACATTTATAGGCTGCTGCTGCTGCTAAGTGGCTTCATTCGTGTCCAACTCTGTGCAACCCCATAGACGGCAGCCCACCAGGCTCCCCCGTCCCTGGGATTCTCCAGGCAAGAACACTGGAGTGGATTGCCATTTCCTTCTCTTATAGGCTAGTTGGAGAGAATGAAAATGCATGAGGAGAAAACAACAGAATATGAACCATAAGCTTTGCAGCAGAAGAGAAAGGGAGGGATTTGGAAAAGGCTTGACATTCTTTTTTTTTTCCTAAGATTATTTTTTTTAAATTTGGACCACTTTTAAAGTCACGGTGGATAAATGCTCCCTGACCAGGAATCGAACCTGCAGCCCTTGCAGTGGAAGGTGAAGGCTTAACCACCGGCTCACCAGGAGATGGCCAGTGGCATTCTTCTTTCCATCCTGATATCGTCATCTGTGCTGTAAATACCAGAAGGCCTCCGGGGACAACCTAAAGGTTTCAGCACGAGGGTGAGAGCCGTGCAGCGCAGGCCACGTTTTGAGAGGAGAAAGAGGAACATCATTGGAGCTATTAGCATCGGGGCTTCTCAGGAGGCTCATCAGTAAAGAACCCAGTAGACTTGGGAGACCCGGGTTCGACCCCTGGGTCTGGAAGATCCCCTGGAGAGGGCATGGCAACCCACTCCAGGATTCTTGCCTGGAGAATCCCACGGATGGAGGAGCCCCGGCGGGCTACAGGCCATGGAGTTGCAAAGAGTCGGACATGACTGAGCACGCCCAGGATCGGGGCCAAGCTTGATGGCTGGAACAATCAGAGTAGGTCACGAGCCAAAGATGCCTCCAAACAAGTAGGATGTGTGTAAGCGCAGGGCCAGCTGCCATTCCCAACCCCACACTCCAGCAAAGCCAGCGAACCCCTCCACACTGGAGCCATTTCCAACAAATGATCCTTAGCCTGGCCATCAGTCCAGCCAGGATGGGGGTGCCCCCCTCCCGGCCCTCACACAATCACTGATGCTCTTTTCGAGAATATAAGCAAGTGCAGAGAACACTTACTACAAGCAGAATGCAAAAGCCTTAAAAAAAAAAAAATGCTTTGGTAGTTGAGATAGTGGTGCAGCTGAGAGGCATGGCCTAACCACAGTTAGGATTTCCTCCCAGGTATAAAATCCAGCCAGAGAAAGTTGTTGTCATTTACTCACTCAGTCATGTCTGGCTCTTTGCGACCCCATGGACTGTAGCCCGCCAGGCTCCTCTGTCCATGGGATTCTCCAGGCAAGAATCCTGGAGTGGGTTGCCATTTCCTCCTCCAGGGGATCTTCTCGACCCAGCGATCGAACCCACGTCTCCTCCACTGCAGGCACGTTCTTTACCACGGAGGCATCCGGAAAGCCCACCCAAACTTAACCAGGTTAAACTTGTCCAAAGTGATGGAACGACCACGTCCTTGATTGTAAGTCTGCAGAGAATCCTCCTCGAGGCGTTCGGGAAGTGTGAGCTGGCCTGAGACTCACAACTAGACACCGGGATCCTCCAGGAAACAATCCTGTGTGTTCGGATGTCTGCACAGCCTTCCCTAGCTCAGAAGATGAAGAATCTGACTGCAGTGTGGGAGATCTGGGTTCACTCCCTGGGTCGAGAAGATCCCCTGGAGGAGGAAATGGCAACCCACTCCAATATTCTTGCCTAAAGAATCCCATGGACAGAGGAGCCTGGTGGGCTACAGTCCAAGGGGTTGCAAAGAGTCAGACACGACTTCAGTGACTTAGCAGGTACTCAGTCTTCTCCCGTCCTCCGCTTGCCAGTGCTGCCTGAGTTTGCTCATGCCAAGGAAATGTTTGAGGACCCCACCAAGAGAAACCACATATGTCTGCAGAAGTGATTTGAGAGCAGTGTGGCAGCTGTTATTTTTCAGAATAAAAACACAACTCCTGAATAATGCAGAAAAATCAATCAGCAGCTCTTAAAAATGTGCCTCCTTTTCGTGAGGGAACAGGTGTCATTTTTAATAAAAATGTTAAGCTATGAAAATGGATTACAGGAAAAGAATATGAATTCGCTTGCCAAAGCCACGCCGATGAATTATCCTCTCTGATAACTCAATACGTCTGTGTCGTAGATCAGATAATAAGTACATTCACAACATTTTTTCAGCCTAACTCCGGTTGGTTCTTCAACTTGGAATTGATATTCTACTCAACAGAGGGACACCCTTGCCTTTTCTTGAGTGCTCCCGGATTCTGTGTTTCCTTGCGGTGGAAGAGAAAAGCTAGAATGACCGATCAATGGGACAAGATGCTTTAATCACCGTATTCGGATGAAACATTTGCAATAGCCATTTTTATTCAAATGATGGACCAGCACTTCCTTGGTGCTCCAGGAGTTAAGAATCTGCCATCCAGGGGCTTCCTGCATGGCTCGGTGGCAAGGAATCTGACTGTCCAGGCAGGGGACATGGGCTCAATCCTTGGTCCGGGAGTATCCCACTTGACTCGGAGGAACTAAGCCCGTGTGCCACAACTACCGTAGCCAACACGCCCTAGAGCCGATGTTCGGTCCCAAGAGATGCCACAACAATGAGAAGGCCACGCAACGCAAGGGAGAGGAGATCCTGCTCAGCAAGACTAGAGAAAGCCCACACACGGCACAGACGACTCAGTGCAGCCAAAACCAAAATCAGTTCAGTTCAGCCGCTCGGTCGTGTCTGACTCTTTGCGCCCACGTGGACTGCAGCATGCCAGGCCTCCCTGTCCATCACCAACTCCCGGAGCCTACTCAAACTCATGTCCATCGAGTCGGTGATGCCATCCAGCCATCTCATCCTCTGTCGCCCCTTTCTCCTCCCACCTTCAATCTTTCCCAGCATCAGGGTCTTTTCCAGTGAGTCAGTTCTTCACATCAGGTGACTAAAGTATTGGAGTTTCAGCTTCAGCATCAGTCCTTCCAATGAACACCCAGGACTGATTTCCTTTAGGATGGACTGGTTGGATCTCCTTGCAGTCCAAGGGACTCTCAAGAGCCTTCTCCAACACCACAGTTCCAAAGCATCAGTTCTTATGTGCTCAGCTTTCTTTATAGTCCAACTCTCACGTCCATACATGACCACTGGAAAAACCATAGCCTTGACTAGACGGACCTTTGTTGGCAAAGTAATGTTTCTGCTTTTTAAGATGCTGTCTAGGTTGATCATAGCTTTCCTTCCAAGGAGCAAGCGTCTTTTAATTTCAAAATAAATAAAAATTTTTTTAAAGATGGGCCATCAGCAATGTCACATGACTGAATGGGTGTCAGAGCCTAAGAGCAAATGTAAAGTTAGAAGCAAGACTTGTACCCGGGAACTTCCCTGGTGGTTCAATGGCTAAGACTCTGTGCTCCCGATGCAGGGGGACCCTGGTTCGATCCCTGGTCTGGGAATGAGAGCCCACGTGGTGCAAGTAATGATCCTGCACATTTCAGCTAAGACCCAGTTCCTGGGGGGAAAGATCCCCTGGAGGAGGAAAGGGCAACCCACTCCAGGCTTCCTTTGACAGAGGAGCCTGGTGGGCTCCAGTCCACAGGGTCGCAAAGAGTCGGGCATGCCTGAAGCGACTTCAGCGTGTAGCTAAACAAACAAAAAGAAAAGAAGTAAGACTAAAGTGTGCACAGCCTCCACTATAACAGATTGCCTGTGCAATTCCGGGGAAATTTCCAAGTCACCCGTGGGGTTAACCTTCTCATCACACGATAACATTGCTGTTTGGCAGAGAAGCTGAGAGCCGATGAGAGCGTGAGGGCAAACTGTCAGGGGAGTCTCCTGCAATGCATCAGTCGTCTCTGAACACCACCTACACGTCCGGTGAGGAAACCTGTACAGTCTGTTAACCGGCCCAGACAAAGGCAGGCAGAGAGCAGACGAGAGCAGAAGGAGGCATTTCCACAGGTTTTTATTTCTTTGGACAGTGGTGACTACGTATTGGAACAGCCGTACAGAAGGGCCTCCCTTGTGGCTCAGCTGGTAAAGAATCCGCCTGCAATGCAGGAGACTTGGGTTCGATCCCTGGGTTGGGACGATCCCCTGAAGGAGGGAATGGCTACCCACTCCAGTATTCTTGCCTGGAGACTCCCATGGACTGTCTAGTTCATGAGGTCGCAAAGAGTTGGACAGGACTGAGCGACTGAGTTTCACTTTCATCCAGAAGCGGTTGAACCCTGAGTGTATGTCACTCAGGAAGACCGAACTTGAGATGGTGCGAGACATCCTGACCCACAGAGCCAGGGACCTCCTCTTGTGGCAGGTCTCGATCCTCTACGAGACAGGATTCATCTCTGAGGGACATGGATGGTCCCAGATGACTGATACTGACAGATATAGGCCAGAGATGGGATGCACCACCGGGCAACATGCAGGACCTACAAGCTAGAATTCCAACTGCCTCAGCGTGGCGGGATCTCCCCTCTGGACTAGGAACAGAGGCTAAGAACCAGAATGCCTTTGAAGGCCATCTGCAGCAGAAAGAACTGGAATTAAAAGACTTAAAAAAAAAAAAATCAACCAACCAACCAACAAACAACCAATTGGCTATGCAATCGAGGATGCTTCACAAAACATACATTTGGAGAACAACCCAGAAACTGCGGGAACACATCCTATGTCAGACAATTCAGCAGAATGGTGGGAAGACGGGGTGAGGGCATCTCAAAGGCAAACGGATCCAAGAGGCCAAACGACTCAAATGATTGAGAACAGGGGAGAAAAGATAGGGAAACAGGGATATCAACAAGCAGGAGTATAATTTCCAGCCAGCAGATGGTTCAGAGGAAGACACACAGAAGAAGCATGTTGGGAGGCGGGGAGGAAAATTACCAAAGTGGCTTCCCTGGCTGCTCAGTGGAAAAGACTCCACCTGCCAATGCAGGAGTCACTAGCTTGATCCCTGCTTCAGGAAGATCCCCTGGAGAAGGAAATGGCAACCCACTACCGCCCTGGCGGCTTAGATGGTAAGGAATCTGACCGCAAAGCAGGAGACCTGGGTTTGATCCCTGGGTTGGGAAGATCCCCTGGAGAAGGGCATGACCACCCACTTTAGTGTTCTGGCCTGGAGAATTCCATAGACTGTATGGTGCATGGGGTCGCAGAGAGTCGGTCACGACTGAGCGACTTTCACTTTCCCCAGGGTTCCTGCCTGGAGAATCCCACGGGCAGAGGAACATGGTGGGCTACAGTCCCTGGGGTGGCAGAGAGTTGGACACGACTGAGCGTCTAAACAAGAGCAGGAAAGAGAACATAGATTCAGCAGTCAAGGGCATGTATCTCCATATGCCCTTGCAGGTTCAAAATGGTAAAGGAAAACAGACCTTTCATGGAATCTTTGGACCCCGAGTGTCAACAATACATCCCAAGCACACGGTGAGTGGTGGGGGGGGGAATGATAAACACAAGTATACTCAGTCGTGTCCAACTCAGAGACCCCGTGGACTGTAGCTCGCCCGGCTCCTCCATCCATGGGATTTTCCAGGCAAGAATACTCGAGTGGGTTGCCATTTCCTTCTCCAGGGGACCTTCCCCACCCAGGGACTGAGTCCACATCTCCTGCATCCCCTGTGTTGCAGGCTGATTTTTGCCCACTGAACCATCCAGGAAGCCAAAAGGATAAATCAGTTTATTGCATTCAGTCGCTCAGTCGTGTCTGACTCTGCGACCCCATGGACTGCAGCACACCAGGCCTCCCCGTCCGTCACCAACTCCTGGAGTCTACCCAAACTCACGTCCATCGAGTCAACGATGCCATCCAACCATCTCCTCCTCGTGATAGATAAGTACCTGCTGTTCTAGACCAATGTGAAGTCAGAGGTTTTAAACCCACAGAGGGATCTTTAAAAAGAAGCTATTCCATAAATGGCAAACTGGGGGGCAAGTGTGAAGGCCCAAAGAAAGTCCAGGCTCTCCACATTTTATTTCATTTACAGTGCTCTGTGAGTTTCTGCCTACAATGAAGTGAGTCAGCCATGTGTATACATATGTCCCTTCCCTCTTGCCCCCCTCCCACCCACCGCTCGAGGTCATCACAGAGCGCTGAGATGAGTTCCCAGTGCTATAGAGAGGCTTCCCACTAGCTGTCTATTTTACACACGGTCATGTATATACGTCAGGGTCACTCTTTGAGTTCATCCCGCCCTCTCCTCCCTGTGTCCACAAGTCCATTCGACATCCGTATCTCTATTCCTGCCCTGCAAAGAGGTTCAGCTGCAGCACTGGTTTCGACTCCATACATGTGAGTTGATATAAAAGTGTTTGCTTTTCTCTTTCTTCGTTCTGAGGTCTATTTTATTTTTTTTAAATTTATTTATTTTAATTGG
The DNA here is from genome assembly GCA_006410875.1 of Neotragus pygmaeus. Lineage (NCBI taxonomy): Eukaryota > Metazoa > Chordata > Mammalia > Artiodactyla > Bovidae > Neotragus > Neotragus pygmaeus. Next base: position 37,023 of record SJYV01024646.1, on the reverse strand, counting down.
AGGCTAATAACTTTGCAGTATTTTAGTGGGTTTTGCCATACATTGACATGAAGCAAAACCCACAAGTAGCTCAGGAAACGGCATCTACTCATGATTGTAAATGTACGTTAGCTTATGCATTTGATCAACACCCCCCACCCCGAATATCAGACTTTAGCAATAAATAAACTTGAAAGACGACTTGAAGCAATGGGCTCCCCATCCATCTGATATGAAATATTACACAATTAAATGCACTCAGCAAAACCCATCAGGCTCTGGAAACAAACTGCAAAAAAAGGAAAAAAAATCAAAGAACTAGAGACTAATGCATGGTTAATAAAAATTTCAAATTCTAAGAAACAACACACATTTTAAGTTATGAAAGCAGGGGATTAGGAAAACATAAAATGAATTGGTAAATTTCCATTACGCTTTCAAATCCAGAGGGGATTTTAATAAAAATAGAGAAACAAGGCACTGTGGCAAAAAAGCAATATAGAGACGCTGTTAAAGTTGATACATGGCAATGCAGTGGTATAGGTTAAAATAGTATTATATCAACTGCTCATTGGCAATAGATTATATAATTCTAAGCCCTGAACGCTGAACTCCTAAAATTATAAAAATCTAACTATAGACATTTTATTGCTATCAAGGCCTTCCAACCTTTTATAGAGAAAAGGAAAGAATGACAGGCTGTTGTATACATTATTTTCTGATTTCAAATAGGACATTTGAAACCTGAAACAGTATCGTAGACTATCTTACCATACAGTTCACCTCTAAAATGCAGATTTTAACATGTGCTCCACATGGGAAATAATAATAATAATAATAAGCAGAACACCTGGCATGCAGTATAAATACTGGAACTGCAAGAGCTGCACCTCAGTGACTGTCAGTGAGACAACTAATGAAATAGACTCAGTGAAAATGGCACAAAATTCCAGTTACTTAGTTTAAAATTGTGCTTCCTTCTTTACAGAAAAAAAAAAAAAAAGGGCACTTGGTTGTGCCAGGTGGCTGTTCCTCCCTCCCAGGTCGCGAAGTGGGAGGTAATGTTTAACAGGTATGGAGTTTCATCATATCTGGCCAACAGGACGGTTGAGAAATCCCAGATCAGAGGTAAAGATCATTGCTTACAGTCTGCAAGTTAGAGGCCAAATCGATCAGGAAGGAAACTTTTTTTTTTTTTAAAACAATGTAACCTTCTTAGTTGATTAAAATCCAAAGAATATCATTGAATGGCAGGATAGTGATATAGTGATACAGTGGAGAAGGAAATGGCAACCCAATCCAGTATTCTTGCCTGGAAAAATGTCATGGACGGATGAGCTTGGTAGGCTATAATCCATGGGGTCACAAAGAGTAGGACACACCTGAGCGATTTCACTGTCTCTCACTTGATACAGCAGAGAAACCTTTTTTTTTCCTTCATCCGTGTGTTAAAAAAAAAAACAACAACTTTATTTCTTTGACTGTACCAGCTCTTCATTCCAGCACGCGTTATCTTTAGCTGTGGCATGTAGGGTCCTAGTTCCTTGACCGGGGATTGAACTCAAGACCCCTGCATTGGAAGCACTGAGTCTTAGTCACCAGACCACCAGGGAAGTCCCAGGGTAAGGTCTTGAAGCTGGGACTCAGAGCAAGGGTTTCAACAACAATTCAGTAATCACTTACTAAACGTCTACAAGTGAAGTGAAGTCACTCAGTCGTGTCCGACTCTTTGTGACCCCATGGACTGTAGCCCACCAGGCTTCTCTGTCCATGGGATTCTCCAGGCGAGAATATTGGAGTGAGTAGCCATTCCCTTTTCCAAGGGATCCTCCCGACCCAGGGATCGAACCTGGGTCTCCCGCTTCCCGAGTAGATGGTTTACCATCTGAGCCGCCAGGGAAGCCCCATATAAAGCTTGCAAAGCATTTGCAAAAATACGCAGGATTTAAATCAACACTAGACAACGAATACATAGACGTTGATATGAAACTGTCAGTGGAAACAGTGTGCGTGGACCGTGGTGTAGGCATCACTGGCCTGAGGCCCGGGGCAAGGAGAAGCTGGCTGGTGCCCACAGGAGGATGAGAACATGGCTGGTAGGGGGGATTTCATAGGATAAGAAGAAAGCAAGGGTGGGAGGTTGGAGGGAAGTTCAAGAGGGAGCGACCCCATGGACTATACAGTCGGTGGAATTCTCCAGGCCAGAAGCCTGGAGTGGGTAGCCTTTCCCTTCTCCAGGGGATCTGCCCAACCCAGGGATTGAGCCCAAGTCTCCCGCATTGCAAGCGGAATCTTTACCAGCTGACCCAGGAATTGAACCGCAGCCTCCTGCATGGCAGGCAGATTCTTTACGAACTGCGCCACAAGGGAAGCGCAAGAATACTGGAGTGGGTAGCCTGTCCCTTCTCCAGGGGATCGTCCTGACCCAGGAATCGAACCGGGGTCTCCTGCTTTGCAGGCAGGTTCTTTACGAACTGAGCCACAGGGGAAGCCCAAGAATACTGGAGTGGGCAGCCTGTCCCTTCTCCAGGGGTCTTCCTGACTCAGGAGAACCGGGGTCTTCTGCATGGCAAGTAGCTTCTTTACCAACTGAGCTATGAGGGAGGCCATGAGATATGTACATTTATGGCTAAGTCATGTAGATGTATTGCAGAAGTCAAACCAATACTGCAAAGCAATTATTCATCAATTCAAATAAACAGTAACAAAATATATGGGGGGAAAAAACAGGCCTGAGGAACACGGAGGGTGCTGGGAGCCGGATCATAGAGACTGTTCCAGCCATGGTTCTGGAATTCCACCTGCCTTCTGACGGAAGGGCATTTGGAGAGCTCTAACAGGTTCAGTTAAGGACAGGGAGAGGCCTGGCGTGCTGCAGTCCACGGGGTCACAAAGAGTTGGGCACGACTGAGCGACTGAACAACAAACAGGGCCAGGGGTAGGACCCGAGCTGGGTCCTGAGAAAGTTCCCCTGCCGGGGTGCTGGGGAAGGTGGTGAAGGATGTAGACAGGTCACTGGAGGCCACACTGTGAGATGAAGCCGGCTCAGCCCCGGGCGTGACCGGTCCAGATGGAGAGACAAGCAACAGCTAAGACGGTGACCCAGGGGCTGTGGGAGTTTTTCTTTTTTCACATTCGAGTATTGTTGCTGTTTTTGTTCAGCCACCAAGTCATGTTCAACTCTTTGCGACCCCACGGACCACAGGCCTCCCCGTCCATCACCAACTCCTGGAGCTTGCTCAAACTCATGTCTATCGAGTCAATGATGCCATCCAACCATCTCATCCTCTGTCGTCCCCTTCTCCTCCCGCCTTCAGTCTTTCCCGGCATCAGGGTCTCTTCCAATGAGTCGACTGTTGGAAGGAGCGATGCTGAAGGTGAAGCTCCAATACTTGGCCCCCCTGTGTGAACAGCCGACACGAGAGAGCTTTGTGTCTAAATGCAATTTCTTCCGAGATAATCCCTGTGGCTTGACAGTCATGCCACTAAAGAAATCTCAGCTATGACGCAGGCGAGGCCACAGGCAAGAGTTCACTTGTCTCTATTTAAATAACTGAGCGGGCGTCAGCCTCGTGGCTTAAATGACAAACAGGTGGAGAAATCAGGGGGCAATGTTTATGTTTGACTGTCTTCATCATCGTCAGAGCCACAGGGATCTGGTTTCGCCAAGGACCACCCAGCACCACGCTGCAGACTGATGGCCTGAAAGACCAGCAGATAACCACGGCCAGCACAGGTGCCCCAGAGTCAGGGGGAGGAGGATATACAACATCGACCTCTTATCATCGGTCCCCCGGAAAATTTTAAAAACCAAAAAAAATCAGTGGCGCAAAACCACCTGTTCAAACAGGAGCAACAAAATAAAACTTCAGATGCATTTTCCCCCCAAAAAATCCGTTAACGCATTTTTTTTTCCAACTCTACAAAATAGTTGAAAACAAACAAACTTCACGTAGGGTGGCTAAGTTTAAGTGTTGCCACATTTGGTTGCTTGCTTCCTCTGTCCATGTGTGCATGTGCATGTAGGCATACAGATGCAACCACGCATGCGTCATACACAGTGGTAAATGGCAACCCACGCCTGTATTCTGGCCTGCAAAAGCCCCTGGACAGAGAAGCCTGGCAGGCTACAGTCCACGGGGTCCCAGAGTCGGACACGACTGAGTGACTGACCACATGCATACATCATATAGTTTTTCTGCATCACAAGATGTTAAAAGGACAGGGCTTCCCTGGTGGCTCAGCTGGTAAAGAATCCGCCTGCAATGCAGGAGACCCCAGTTCGATTCATGTGTTGGGAAGATCCCCTGGAGAAGGGACAGGCTACCCACTCCAGTATTCTCGGGCTTCCCTTGTGGTTCAGCTGGTAAAGAATCCGCCTGCACTGCAGGAGACCTGGGTTCGATCCCTGGGTTGGGAAGATCCCCTGGAGAAGGGACAGGCTACCCACTCCAGTATTCTGGCCTGAAGAATCCCATGGACTGTATAGTCCCCGGGGTCGCAGAGTCGGACACAACTGAGCGATTTTCACTTGAAAGGCGTGCACTCGTATTTGCGTGCCCTGGTGTTTCAGAGTGAGCTGCATACACAGCGGCACTTCGCCCCCTAAGTATTTTGATCAGAGTCTCCTAGAGCAGGGGTCTCCAACCCCAGGCCATGGAGCTATCGTGCTCTGCGACCAGTTAGGAAGCAGGCCTCAGAGCAGGAGGTGAGTGGCAGGTGAGTGTGTCAAGCTTCATCCGCATTCACAGCCGCTGCCCACTGTTCTCATTAACGCCAGAGTTCCGCCTCAGGACAGATCACTGGTGGCCTTAGATTCTCAAAGGAGCACAGCACGCTTTGGATGCGATTGTCTTCCATCACCCCCAGACGGGACTGCCTAGCTGCAGGAAAACAGGCTCGGGGTTCCCATGGATTCTCCATGATGCCGAGTTGGATCATTATTGCATTAGTTATCGCGATGTAATAATAACGGAAATAAAGTGTCCAATAAACGTAATGCCCTTGTAATGTCCCCAAACCATCCCTTACCCTGTGTCCGTGGAAAAAAACGATCTTCCACGAAACCAGTTCCTGGCGACAAAAAGCCTGGGGGCCGTTGTCTTATTAAACTAAGGATAGCTTCTCCCCCACCACAATATGATAAAAACCGTTCTGAGTAGCACTGATTTCATCAACAAACCTACACTGTCCCCAAGTACGTGTACTACTTGGTTCTTTTTTTTTTTTACCAATCCAGGAGCCATCTGAGACTCAGGTTAGCATTGTGCTTCTGGGTCCTTTTGAGATCTGGATCGGTCCCCCCACGCCTGATTTTTCTTGGTTTTTTTTGCGACACTGACTTTCGGGAGGAAGAATTCACATCAGTTGTCTTAGATGATGCAGTACGTGCTGGGTTAGCCGGCTTAGTTCTTCTGAGCAGATTCAGGTTGAACCTTTTTGGCAGAGATGTTACACCATTTTTTTAAAACTAATTTTTAAAAAACTATTTATTTTTGGTCATGCTGGGTCTTTGTTGCAGGGTTTTCTCTACTTGTGTCGAGCGGGGGCTTCTCGCTAGTTTCGGGGTGCAGGCTTCTCATTGGGCTTCCCTGGTGGCTCAGCAGGTGAAGAATCTGTTTGCAATGTGGGAGATCTGCGTTCGATCCCTGGGTTGGGACGATCTCCTGGAGGAGGGCATGGCACCCCACTGCAGTATTCTTGCCTGGAGAATCCTCATGGACAGAGGAGCCTGGCGGGCTACTGTCCACAGGGTCGCAGAGAGTCGGACACAACTGAGCGACCGAGCACAGCACGGCACGGCCTTTTCATTGCAGCGGCTTCTCTGGTTATGGACCTCAGGCTCGAGCGCATCCCGGCTTCAGTAGTTACGGCATGTGGGCTCCAGAGCAGACACTCAATAGTTGTGGAGCAAAGAGCCTTGTTGCTCCGAGCCATGCGGGATCTTCTCGGACCAGGGAGCCAACCCACGTCTCCGGAATGGGCACGTGGATTCTTTACCTCTGAGGCACCAGAGAAGCCCTATACCGCTTGCTCAGGGCTGGGATATGGAGACAGGATATGGAAGCAACCTAGATGTCCATCGGCAGAAGACTGGATAAGAAAGCTGTGGTACATATACACAATGGAGTATTACTCAGCCATTAAAAAGGACGCATTTGAATAAGTTCTAATGAGGGGGATGAAACTGGAGCCTATTATACAGAGTGAAGTAAGCCAGAAAGGAAAACACCAATACAGTATACTGACACATATATGGAATTTAGGAAGATGGTAACAATGACCCTATATTCGAGAGAGCAAAAGAGACAGAGTCTTTTGGACTCTGTGGGAGAAGGCGAGGGTGGGATGATCTGAGAGAATAGCATTGAAACATGCATATTATCATATGTGAAACAGATCGCCAGTCCAGGTTCAATGCATGAGACGGGGTGCTCAGGGCTGGTGCACTGGGATGACCCAGAGGGATGGGATGGGGAGGGAGGTGGGAGGGGGGTTCAGGATGGGGCACACATGTACACCCGTGGCGGATTCATGTCAAGTATGGCAAAAACCACCACAATATTGTAAAACCATTAGCCTCCAACTAAAACAAATAAGTTAAAAAAAAAGAGGGCTGCAATAACAAAGTGTCCCACTCTTGGGGGGGTGTCTTGGTTAGGAGGACACCCTCTAGATTGCTCTATTTTATGTTCCACTGTCCCTCTTAATGGACCTTCTCCATCATTTTTTCTGAGATGCACAATACAGGCACCATACTTTTTTTTTTTTTTCGGTTGGGATTATCTTGACACCCAAATGCGCCTATGATCATGGGAATTTGCTGCCATCAAATATCCTCATTAAGGATTTACAGTCCACTTGAGGAGCCTTCTCATCATCATCAAAGGATTAAAGAGAAAAAAGGAAAAAAACGACTTGACTGTCCCACCAGATAGTTAGGCAGAGTAAGCAACAGACAGGTCGAGTCAAATAAAATGACATCGTATTAAAAGAAGATTTTTTTCCCTTTTTTTTTTTTTTAGTTCATAAGAAAACTTTAATGTCTCTAATAAATCTTTTTTTGGATGGAAGTAAATTAGAAAGAGGAGAAACAAGATCAAAGCATTTCCTTGATTATTATCAAAATCTTCATCCACTTAAAGGAAAGGGACGTTTTTATATAGAAGAACCCAAACTCTGGATTTTGAAGTACCTTGAANTGTCCAATTTTTAAGACTCCTTGCTTCCCTTGCAGGGCATGTGGTTTCCATCTCTGGTCAAGGAACTAAGATCCCACATACCCTGCAGCATGGCCAGAGAAAATCCCCCTCAAGGATGCTTTTATGTTGGTAAGATATAATGGGTATTGTTATTAGGTATTTAGGAAGAGGTATTTTAATCCCCACTGAAAGATTCTCACTTTGCATCAGAACATTCAAGAAGGATAATACATTGTCATATTAATTTATTATGAATTAATCATGAGTCTTTTTTTCAGCTGCACATTTTTAATTAGCTACCAACTCTGTGAAATGTTTTTTTCCCCAAGCTCTGCTAGCGGGGTCCAAAGAATGTCAATCTCCTTCCAGACTAAAACAATAATAATAATAATAAAAAAACTCAAAGCATTTTCTTGCAAATCATACCACTGTTTTCCAGAGGAATAAAAATAAAACTCTTACTTAGCAGATGCTTAAGGCTTTGAAAGCTGGGTCGGAAATCAAAGCCGGCTCCCACATTAACAACACATTGAGAAAATAAAGTATCCCTTTAAAAAATCCCCCAAAAGTTGGTTTCTCAAAAGGGAAAGGAACCCAAGATCCTTTTAAAGAACAAATTACAGAAATTACAATAGAATATGAATCTGTTAAGCCGCTCTGCATTAAGAAGTAATGCAAGCCCAGACTTGAAGCCTCTGGGGATGTTTCCTCTACGANTGGTTTCTCAAAAGGGAAAGGAACCCAAGATCCTTTTAAAGAACAAATTACAGAAATCACAATAGAAAATGAATCTGTTAAGCCGCTCTGCGTTAAGAAGTAACGCAAGCCCAGACTTGAAGCCTCTGGGGATGTTTCTTCTAAGACCAAAAAACCTCTGTTTCAAGGGTTTAAATTTAATACCAAAAAAAAAAAAAAAAAATTCCTAAAAGATCATTGTCTTTTTCTACTCTTTAATTTGGATTCTAACTCTAATCCCTCAAAGTAAAATACCAGTGACTCTTCTAGGAAGAAAAAAGCTTTAATCTCCTGCTGTGTTGATGGGGGTTTCTCCACCTGGGGGTCCTAACATTGGAGGCTGGAGGATAAGCGACTGTAGTTGTCTGTGCATTTCCAGAAAGGTGATCGGCATTTCTGCTTCCGCCACACTGACTCCAGGAGCCGAGCCCCTCCATNTTCCTAAAAGATCATTGTCTTTTTCTACTCTTTAATTTGGATTCTAACTCTAATCCCTCAAAGTAAAATACCAGTGACTCTTCTAGGAAGAAAAAAGCTTTAATCTCCTGCTGTGTTGATGGGGGTTTCTCCACCTGGGGGTCCTAACATTGGAGGCTGGAGGATAAGCGACTGTAGTTGTCTGTGCATTTCCAGAAAGGTGATCGGCATTTCTGCTTCCGCCACACTGACTCCAGGAGCCGAGCCCCTCCATACTTAGAAAACCCAAAATACTCCCCAGTTCAGTTCAGTTCGGTCACTCAGTCGTGTCCGACTCTTTGTGACCCCATGGACCGCAGCACGCCAGGCCTCCCTGTCCATCACCATCTCTCGGAGTTTACCGAAACTCACGTCCATTGAGTCTGTGATGCCATCCAATCATCTCATCCTCTGTTGTCCCCTTCTCCTCTTGCCCTCAATCTTTCCCAGCATCAGGGTCTTTTCCAATGAGTCAGCTGTTAGCATCAGTTGGCCAAAGCATTGGAGTTTCAGCTTCAACATCAGTCCTTCCAATGAACACTCAGGACTGATCTCCCTTAGAATGGACTGGTTGGATCTCCTTGCAGTCCAAGGGACTCTCAAGAGTCTTCTCCAACACCACAGTTCAAAAGCATCAATTCTTCAAATATATCCCCCAGATGTTGCCAAATTCCCTCTGGAAGGCAGAATCGCCTTCAGGGAGCAGGGCTTGCCATCAGTAACCTCAGAGTCCCAAGCTGCATTTGAAGGACAGTTACATCTGTCTGCGGGATTCTCAGACGGCCCTAGTGGGAAAGAATCCAGCTGCCAATACAGGAGACATAAGAGATACGGGTTCGATCCCTGGGTCCGGAAGATCCCCTGGAGGAGGACGGCGTGGCAACACACTCCAGTATTCTTGCCTGGAGGCTCCCATGCACAGAGGAGCCTGGCAGGCTACAGTCCACGGGGTCGAACAGAGTCAGACACGACTGAAGACTTACCATGCACGCACCTGCATCTGTCTGCAAACCACCATCTCGGCTGGTAGGACCATCCAGGTATTGACCGTACTTCTCCCAAACAAAGTGCACCCTTTACACTTCATAACCGCCCTGTGCACTTCCACTGTATAGAGGGAACCCCGGCCACAGGAAGGTAAATCCAGGAGGCCAGCGTGGGACGTGGGGGCTGGCACTCAAAGCCTGGACTCCGCGTGGATCCACCTCTGGGAGCCTTCGGGTACAACTGTGAACCGTACCTTCTCTGACAGCATCTCTGTGCCCGTTGCCCCGGTCTGTTGCTATGGAGGTCAGTGAACGCTCCCTAGTGCCACCCTGTTATCACAATATCAGAGCATCACGAAGATGCCACCTTTGAGACTTTTCCGGAGGTCGAGTGGTCAAGAACCCACCTGCCAAGGCAGGGTATGTGGGTTCGATTCCTCATCCGGGAAGATTCCACATGCCTCGGAGCAGCTAAGCCAATGGTTCAGGCGCTGAGCCAGGTCTGACTCTGAACCCCATGGAGTGTAACCTACCAGGCTCCTCTGTCTCATGGGATTCTCCAGGCAAGGATTCTGGAGTGGGTTGCCATTTCCTCCTCCAGGGGAATCTTCCCGACCCAGAGATCCAACCCATGTTGCCTGCCTTGGTAGAAAGATTCTTTACCATTAGCAGCCTGGGAAGACCCGTATTATTATTATTTTTTATTTTAACTTTAAAAATTTGAGAGCCGGGGCATCGGATGTGCCATGCAGGATCCTAGATCCCAGACCAGGGATTGAACCTGTGTCCCGTGCAGCGGAAGTGTGGATCCTTAACCCGGGAACCACCAGGGAAGTCCCACGAAACACCACCGTAAAGGGCGCCAAATACCCACGTGACCCAGACAACACAGCCGGAGGCCGGTGTGAAAACGCGGTGACATTTTCAGACGGAAAACATCCCTACAGGCGCAGCTCGTACTTACAGTGAGAACAGTTTCAGATGGTCTTCAGCGCTTCTCCTCCGGATGTCACCTTACCGAGACCACCATGTGCAAGGAGGGAGACGTGGAGGGCCTCTCTCAGGAGACAGAAGCGGGCTGCACTGCGCTTGCCCTGTGAAGCCATCCCAAAGGAGAAGAATCAGATACCGAGTGGTCACCTTCTGAAAGTTTCACGGAACGCGCTTTCTGGCCTCAGGGTAGCCTCCTGCTGCCCGTTGCTTGTTTTCACGCTCTGCCCAACTCCTACTCATCCACAGNCTGCGCTTGCCCTGTGAAGCCATCCCAAAGGAGAAGAATCAGATACCGAGTGGTCACCTTCTGAAAGTTTCACGGAACGCGCGCTTTCTGGCCTCGGGGTAGCGTCCTGCTGCCCGTTGCTTGTTTTCACGCTCTGCCCAACTCCTACTCATCCACAGGAATCAGCTGAGGGGCCACCGCCTCAGGGAAGCCCCCCAGGATTTACACAGTCTAAAGCAGTTGCCTCACCGTTGATGAATCCTGGCACTGCTCCCTATCCTCCCCAGAGCAATTGTCACTATTTGCCGTTGTCTATTTGTTTGGTTTTGTTTTATGTAGTTATTCTGTCCTTTGCATAACCTCGAAGGGTCAAGAGGGTAGGAACATTTTTTTCTCATAGCAAGTTCTCTACAAATATTTTCTCAGTAGAGCTGGGTTCACAGACCGAGGCAAATGGGACCATGTCCCTGTCTGGTTTTGGAGCCAACTAAGAAGGCTTTCATATTTTAAACAGTTGAAAAAAGGACGCTTTTTGTGACACATTAAAAGAACGTGAAATTCATATTTGCAGGTCCATAAGCAAAGTCAAAAAATACGGCAACACTGATTCACTTACTTATTATCTGTCTGCCCCACGCTACGAAGTCCAAGTTGAGCAGCTGTGACAAAGATTGTTTGGCAAGAAAACCTGAAAATATTTTACTATCTGGCTGTCTATAGGAAAAGTTTTCCAATCTCTGGTCTAGAAGCCCCACATGCAATGAAAATGAACTCAAAGAAAGCCACATCAATGGATTTGAACATACTATAGAATATGCATGTGTGTGTGTGTGTACACACGTGCATGCTAAGTTCCTTCAGTCATGTCTGACTCTTTGAGACCCCACGGACTGTAGCCTCCTGATAAGCTCCTCTGTCCACGGGATTCTCCAGGCAGGAATACTGGAGTGGTCTGCCATTTCTTTCTCCAGGGGATCTTTCCGACCCAGGGATGGAACCCATGTCTCCTGTGTCTCCTGCACTGCAGGAGAATTCTTTACCCACTGAGCTATCTTTACCCCCACACACACACACCACACGCACTTGTATTATACATACACACACACATATATATGCATATATATACACATTCCACTCTACATATACATATACATTGGGCTTCCCTGGTGGCTCAGTGGGTAGTGAATCTGCCTGCAATGCAGAAGACTTGGATTCGATCCCAGGGTTGGGAAGCTCCCCTGGAGAAGGAAATGGCTACTCACTTCAGAATTGTTCCTGGAAAATCCCATGGACAGAGGAGCCTGGCGGGCTACAGTCCATGGGGTCACAAGAGTTGTACACAGTTTAGCAACTACAGTACCACCATATATATGCACATACATCTGAAATATATGCACATACATATATATATATATACACATATCATATACATATATGATACATTTTGTTGTACACTTGAAACTAAAGTGAAAATCGCTCAGTCGTGTCCAACTCTTTGCGACCCCATGGACTGTATAGCCTACCAGGCTCCTCTGTTCATGGAATTTTCCAGGCTGGATTCTCCAGGACTGGAGTGGATTGCCATTTCCTTCTCCAGTGGATCTTCCCAACCCAAGATTCGAACCCGGGTCTCCCGCATTATAGACAGACGCTTTACCGTCTGAGCCACCCGTGGCCCCATATATATATGATACACTTTGTTGTACACTTGAAACTAAAGTGGAAATCACTCAGCCGTGTCCAACTCTTTGTGATGCTATGGACTATACAGTCCATGGAATTCTCCGGGCCAGAATCCTGGCGTGGGTAGCCTTCCCCTTCTCCAGGGGATCGAACCCAGGTCTCCCACATTGCAGGTGGCTTCTTTACCAGCCGAGCCATTGTCAATCAATCATACCCCATTAAAAAGTTAAAAGTTTAGGCTTGATGCAGGATACAGGATGCCTGGGGCTGGTGCACTGGGATCATCCAGAGGGATGGTATGAGAAGGGAGGTGGGAGGGGGTTCAGGATTGGGAACACGTGTACACCCATGGCGGATTCATGTTGATGTGTGGCAAAACCAATACAGTACTGTAAAGTAAAATAATAATAGTAATAATAAATTAAAAGTTTAAAAATATTTAAAATAAAATGAATTTTTTCTTTCATTTAAAAAGCAAAGCACGGGAATAGTGTGATGTCAGCATTGACCCTTCACCTCTGCCAGGCACGGTCACCGCTCCTGACCGTTCACCCTCACACTATCTCCCCAGATTAAGATCATAAGGACGTCAACTGGAACAACTGGGTAACTCCCCTTGGGAGCCAGCGAAGAGCCAATTCATCACGATCCTCTCTCATGCCCACACCTGTTATTTACAGAAAACAGATTTAGGAGATGAGCATGGAAGCCNCTGTAAAGTAAAATAATAATAGTAATAATAAATTAAAAGTTTAAAAATATTTAAAATAAAATGAATTTTTTCTTTCATTTAAAAAGCAAAGCACGGGAATAGTGTGATGTCAGCATTGACCCTTCACCTCTGCCAGGCACGGTCACCGCTCCTGACCGTTCACCCTCACACTATCTCCCCAGATTAAGATCATAAGGACGTCAACTGGAACAACTGGGTAACTCCCCTTGGGAGCCAGCGAAGAGCCAATTCATCACGATCCTCTCTCATGCCCACACCTGTTATTTACAGAAAACAGATTTAGGAGATGAGCATGGAAGCCTTCTGACCACTTTATTTGCCACTTTATGAAGAGGAACAACAACAACAAAAAAAAACAAAGGCGTCTAAAGGGAGTAGGTCACCACGCCTTTATGAAGAGGAAGAAACACATCTAAAGGGATTAAGTCCCAATGTGTTTCACGGCGGGTGTTGCCTCCAGGAACCAGAAGGAAAAGACAAAACAGAAGTCTAACAGCCCTCGCTCAGAGGGCACTTGGCAGAGTAACACGGGGATATTCTGAGCCACAGCGACTGTGCCCCACGCGGGTCACTAGACAGTGCCTAGAGGCATTTCTGAAACTCAGACATGGAGCGGGGGACTAGTATTGGCCCCCAGTGGGGAGAGGGCACAGATGTTGCTAAATATCTCATGAAGCACAGGACAAACTGACCTCCCCACCCCTGCCACAAAGAATGAGGTGTTCTCACTCATCACTAGTGCCAAGGTTGAAAAATTGCATCAGACAGTTGGTCCAGTAATCGTTTAACTGGCTCTGATGAGAGACTGGCAGGNATTGGCCCCCAGTGGGGAGAGGGCACAGATGTTGCTAAATATCTCATGAAGCACAGGACAAACTGACCTCCCCACCCCTGCCACAAAGAATGAGGTGTTCTCACTCATCACTAGTGCCAAGGTTGAAAAATTGCATCAGACAGTTGGTCCAGTAATCGTTTAACTGGCTCTGATGAGAGACTGGCAGGAAAAAAAAAAAAGGAGGGGGGGTGGATTGGAAGAGGGTCATACCTAGTTTGTCCAAACAATGACCCACAGCCAGTGATAACTGAGATTTTGCCTGTGTGTACACACTCAGTCCTGTCTGACTCTATTGACCCCATGAACTGTAGCCCACCAGGCTCCTCCGTCCATGGGATTCTCCGGGCAAGAATACTGGAGTGGGTTGCCATTTTCTCCTCCAGGGGAATCTTCCCCACCCAGGAATCGAACCCAGGTCTCCTGCATTGGCAGGTGGCTTCTTTACCACTGAGCTGCCTGGGAAGCCCCACAGGTATGCATGCAGGTGTTTTACTTATTTTGAATTGCTACACCTCACGCTTTCCTTAGAGATAGGGAGTACCCAGGGTGCTGACATCCTCACACAATTTAATTTACCAGTATACGAATACACTCTAACTATTACAGCACTTGTCTTCATGTAACCCACAGGGAGAGAGATTCATACATTTTTCTGCAGGAATATTAACACCTTTGATTACTGACTGCTGCCGNGGATCGAACCCAGGTCTCCCACATTGCAGGCAGACGCTTTAACCTCTGAGCCACCAGGGAAGCCCATGACAGTTCCGAGGCACTGTCAAAAGACCAAGGAGTGGGCGGTAGCCCAAATCCTGAAAATCTCCATCCCTTCCCCAAAATACCTGATTGGAATAATCCTCCCACTCATTAGCATATGAAATTACCGAACCTATACAAAACTAACTGGGCCACATTTTGGGGCCACACTTGCCCTCTGCGATGGCCCACTCTGTCTGTGGAGTGTGCTTCTCTCCGAATCTGAGCAAATCCACATCTTACCTCTCACTTTGTCTCTCAGTGAATTTTTCCTGGGATGAGACATCAAGAATCTGAGCTTCATTAGGTTCTGAAACCAGGTACCAGAGGGTTTTGGCTGGGTTCAAGTCCTAAGCAGGGTTGATTCTAATTGGTTGATGCGGTTGTGTCCTTGGGCTCTGTTATTCTTTCAAAAATTGTGGCCTGTTACACTTCCACCGCAAGGGGCACAGGTTCAATTCCTGGTCGGGGTTCCACATGCCACGTAGTGCACACCCCTCCGCCCCCCCAAACAATTAGAAACAAAAAAACCTCTAATGTCTTCAGAGAAGAAATGTGCTAAAGAAGACTCAAAGATTGAGATCATTAAAAAAGAGTTAGGCCTCATTACTCTAGAAATTCTTCCCCCAAGACAAATATACAATCTATAATATATAAAAATCATGTGCATTCATCATAGCTCTAAAGTTAAGCTGTCTTGGCCGGGGCTGGGTAGGAGGGAGGTTAGAGGGAGGGGATGTATGCATGCATATAGCTGATTCACATTGTTGCACAGCAGCCTTGTAAAGCAATTACACTGTAACTAAAAAGTAACAGTTAAGGGTCTCCACTGTCATCTGAATCTGACCAGCCTGTTAACGCAGATCAGAATCAGGTATCTGTTAGAAAGAGAACTATCAGTGTTTACATGGAAAAACTTTTGCCTCACCACCCATGTGTCTTCTTGAATGACTCTTCGTTCCTTTCCCGTAATTCAGTCCGGAGTCATCTTCTCTTTGCTTCTCTGCTCTCTTAGAGACCCCAGGGACCAACTCCATGTGGAGTTTTAACCTCCATTTCTATGTAAATGACCCCAAGTTTCCCTTTCAGCCTTTGGTTCTGTCCAGGATTGCACTGGGTTCCAATGTCTCAAGCCTATAGGTCTGCTCCCAAAGCCAAACTCCATTCTCATTTCTCTATTTGCCAACTTCCTACACCAGCTCCAACTCTAAGCGTCTCATTCCTCCTTTCTGCTTCCCTCACATCAAATTCTGTAACATTCATGTCACTGTACTTTTAAATCATCCCCCATCCCAATTTTTTTTCTTCTTCATTTCTATTGCCCCCAACTAGTTCTGGCCTTTATTATTTTGTGGATAAGCATGGAGGCTTTGGAACCAGACACTCCAAAGGTTAAAATCCTGGCCTTGGCACTAACCAGCTTTGTTACTTTGGGCACAGTGAATTAACCTCTCTGAGCTTCAGTTGCTTTGGTAAAACAATAATGCCCCTTTCAAAGGGAAGTTGTGAGTTTAAATTAGCTCATATACATAAAGAGCTGAGCCTAGTATGCAAATTTCTTAGAATTCTGTAAATGAGCACCAGATGTTGGCTGTTTATTTTAGATTATTTCAAAAACTGGTATTTTTAATATTTTCCTAACGCATAAAACTCCACTGCTTAAAAACTTTCCATTTAATTACATTTTCTTCCCAATTAACTGCCAAATCCTCACTGGGCCTTCAAGGCCTTCCGGAAGCAGGCAAAACTTGTCCCCTTCTCTCTCTCCCACGGCTCTCCTAATTTCCAGTCAAATTGGACCTTGTACTCTCCTAACTTCCAGCTTCTGGTCACGGTGTTTCTTTTGCTTTGGAGTGTCCTTTCCCCAACCTCCACTAAATCCAACCTGTCCTTTAACTTCCCCAGCTGTTTACAGTTCTCAACTTGAGCTTTTTCATTTGTGAACTCTGTCACTTTTGGTTGTACCTTTCTAATGGCTTTTACAGTGTTATAAATAGAATGACCATAGATTATTACATAGTTGATAACCTATATAAATACATTGCACATTATGTTGTCTTACCTATCTTTGTTTCTCAGCACTCTTTGCCCATCACAGGTATTTAGTAAATGATAGCTGAATGTCAGGTGAGGTTCAGTTTTCTGTCCACACCTATCACAGTGCTGATACTCAATTTTAATAAACCGTGCCTACAATTTCCCTTCCTTTGCAGAATAAATTACACTTTAGTATGCTGGCTCAAGGTATGTGGGGCAAAACCTACTGTTGTGTTGCCATCTTGGTTGGACAAAATCTGTGGATACTGGCAGCTTTATGTGGTTAAATTCTATTCAGGTTGGTCCCTATTCTGATGGTATGGAGCAATGGTTTTTATGAATTAGTGTTTTAACAGATTTTTTTGTTTGGTTTTTACTGTGGGAGGAGGTGTTATAGTTCAGAAGCTTGCAAATATATATATATATATTTTTTAATTCCCAGATCTTATTAAAAGTCCTTAAAGTCAAAACGATACCACCAAGAACTAACACTAATTGACTGTATATGTGTGTGTGCGTGCTCAGTTGTGTCCAACTCTTTGTGACACTACAGATGGTAGCCCGCCAGTCTACTCTATCCATGGGATTTCCCAGGCAAGATTACTGGAGCCAGTTGCCATTTCCTCCTTCAGAGGATCTTCCTAACCTAGGGATTGAACCTGTGTCTCTTGCATTGTCACTCGGATTTTTCACCACTGAGTCACCAGGGGAGCCCAATGGATTGTATGCATGCAGCAAATTTTGAGGTTAACGCAGTTTTGTTTTTTTTTTTCACCTGCATATTGCCAGTTATCACAAAAATTCATAAGCTCCCCCAAAATAAGTCCTTCCTGTGTAGCAAATTCATTTGGCACGAAAATGTGTGCCACTGAACAGTTCAACAAATTCAATCCAGGTTTCAGATTTGGGTAAAACCAGGTTACATTTGCATGAAACGGCTCCAGAGTTCCTGGGAGCAGTGTGGGTGATGAGGGTGCCCTGTGTGGACCCAGCAGTGGTAGAACAGAAATGGAGCAAGGTGGACCGGACCTGCAAGGCCCCGGCAAGGACAGACCCTCCCCTCCGTCTTTTGGTCCCTCCCACACTGCTAGGGCTCTTAGCACCCGGCTCTGCTCCCGCTCCCTCCCCAGCCTTCCTCCCCCCACCTCACTCCTCCTGCCCTGCTCTTTCTCAACAATGGCTCCTGCTTCACAAACACAGTGCTTAAAGCACCTAGTTCCTGGGATTTATACTTGCCAAGTGCTGTGGGGAACAAGTTTTTCTCAAGCCCAGGAATCAAAAGGCACTTATTTCAACACTTGAGCGAAAAATAGTAACTAAGAAAATCAATAATCTCATCCCAAGCAGGAGAATGGATTTTTGTGAGGCCATCTCTATGGTTTCCTGCCCATCTTTTAAAAAAAGTGTAATATTAGTCTCTTGAATCTTTTTTCCTCTCGTGTTTTCTTACCTTACCTAAAGAAATGTAAACTTTTTGCAGGTAGAAACGTATGTGAACTGTTAATCATTCAGTCATGTCTGACTCTTTGTGACCCCATAGACTGTAGCCTGCCAGGCTCCTCTGTCCATGTGATTTTCTAGGCAAGAATACTGGAGTGGGGGGCTATTTCCTCCTCCAGTGGATCTTCCCAACCCAGGGATCGAACCTGGGTCTCCCTCATTGCAGGCAGATTCTTTACCGTCTAAGCCACCAGGGAAGCTCAGGAACATATATCCTGACCTAAATATTATGTGGTAATAAGGTGTCTTTAAAAGCTATACATTTCTTAAAGATAATTAGAAGACTCAAAGAATATCTTTAGGTGACTATAAATTCCTTGCTGGTTAAAAGTGAGCCTCTTATCTTTTTCAAAGTTGTTTTTTTTTTTTAATGGAGCAAAAGAACACAAATGAGATTAGAGGAAGAACTGCTAGAGCAACAGAAGAATGCCAAAGAGGTGAAGGGAGAAGCCTGCCAGAGTAGAAGCCAGCGCCAGAGTGTTCCACTCTAAAATGTTTCTGAATCTATCCAACATCTAAGAAACGTGGCCCAAGGCGGGTTGTGAGCCCTAAATGTATGGGTTAGATGCTATCTAAGTCCACACAGAGCAATAAGAAAGAATGTACGTGCGTATCTCCCAAAGCGAAAAGATTGGAAGAGGACCCAAGGCAGAAGACCTGCATTCTTCTAAACTGAGATGCCGACCACATCATTGCTTGGAACTCTTAAGAGTCAAGGACAGACCAGACAAGTGGAGCCAAGAGCGCCTGTGAAGGCAAGGAAACCACCGCCTTACTCTGTTCCAGCGCAGTTCAAGTATTCTTAGTCTTAATTGTGCCACCCGAGGCATACGATTGTCACAGTCTTGGGTTAACGTTTGTAGCTGAGAAAGAATCCACGTGAAACGCTTGAAAGAGCTCTTTTAGGTAAAACTTTCACTTTGGAAAGTTTCCACATTTAATCAGATCTCTTCCCCTTCCTCTGGTCTCTCCTTTACTCTCTGTTGTCTAAGAAATTAAAAAAAAAAAAAAAAAANATCAGCCTAGATAGTATATTCAAAAGCAGAGACATTACTTTGACAACATATGTCCATTTAGTCATGGCTATGGTTTTTCCAGTAGTCAAGTATGGATGTGATAGTTGGACTATAAAGAAAGCTGAGTGCCAAAGAATGTTGCTTTTGAACTGCGGTGTTGGAGAAGACTCTTGAGAGTCCCTTGGACTGCTAGAAGATCCAACCAGTCCATTCTAAAGGTGATCAGTCCTGGGTGTTCCTTGAAAGGACTGGTGCTAAAGCTGAAACTCCAATAGTTTAGCCACCTCATGTGAAGAGTTGACTCACTGGAAAAGACCTTGATGCTGGGAGGGATTGGGGGCAGGAGGAGTAGGGAACACAGAGGATGAGATGGCTGGATGGCATCACTGACTCGATGGACATGAGTTTGAGTAGACTCTGGGAATTGGTGATGGACAGGGAGGCCTGGCGTGCTGTGATTCATGGGGTCACAAAGAGTCGGACACGACTGAGTGATTGAACTAAACTGAATTGAACTGAATGTGTGTGGGAATTCATTTGGTTTTGTTAAACTATCCTATTAAATGGCAATAGAATTTAACTCTTCTGATTAAAAGTTACATCCACACATGTGTGTTACCCAGCCCCCAACAGCCCCAAGTTTTGTCTTCTCTTCATACTTCTCTGTTGCTTACAATTGCTCTATGGAAAAGCTTCTGTCCCCAGTCAATGTTTGGGTTTTTTTCTCATCACTGCCTATGGCTTAATTCCCAGTCTCCGTCACTCTTTTGAGGCAAGTCCCACATAGGCTACAGTTTGTATCAATGCTAATAAGAGGATTGTTAGGAAGGAAAGCTGTCTAATGGCACAGAGCCCTAGTCTGTGGGGAGTGCTAAAGTGGCTAAAAATTTGTTCTTTGTGGTATTATCATCACCACCATGGAAGGTAATCCCTCTATTTGTATATTGGTCTAATCTCGGCCATGAAGATAAAAAAAAAAGAGGTGTTCAATAACCATTGTAACCTGGCTAATTCACCTGCATGGGACAGGGTAAAGAAGACTGATAGCTCTCTTTGAAAGACAAGACTCTTAGGGCTGCCTAGGAGAAACAGCACCAATTAAAACCAACAATAGACATAGTTGGAGTAGAATTCTGTAGGTCCTCAGTTCCTAGGTTCAAAGATTCTAAAGAAATTTCCCAGGTACCTGGGACAGTAGGTAGAGTGAAGGGCACTCAGGAAATTTCAGAATTTGATGAAAAATGTGAAAAACTTTTGTGTCTTCACAGTCAATACAAACCACCAAGGTATACATGAACTAAATATTAATCTTGGTTAGAATCACTGTTTTAGTGACTATTAATGGCACCCCACTCCAGTACTCTTGCCTGGAAACTCCCATGGATGGAGGAGCCTGGTAGGTTGCAGTCCACGGGGTCGCTGAGTCAGACACAATTGAGTGACTTCACTTTCACTTTTCAGTTTCATGCATTGGAGAAGAAAACGGCAACCCACTCCAGTGTTCTTGCCTGGAGAATCCCAGGGATGGTGGAGGCCAATGGGCTTCCGTCTGTGGGGTCTCACAGAGTTGGACACGACTGAAGCAACTTAGCAGTAGCAGTACTTATTATTATTTATTTTATCCTTATAATTTAATGAATAAAAGTTTAAAAGTGGAGTGGTGCAAAACAATAAGACTTTTACTAGTGTATAAAATTGTCTTATAGGACCTTAACACATTTCCTTTGCTAATAAGAAAGCTGTCTCCCAAACTGTGTTTCAGAAAGGACCTCAAAAGTCAAATTAGGTCATCATTTGAGTAGAACTGATGCCAGAAAACACAGCTGCTTCTGGAATATTTTTCAGCAAAAGGAAGAATACCCTCTGAGTCTTCTCAAATTAAATCTTTGTCACAGGCCTTTGTGTGTTTTAAAGGGAAACCTATAATCAAAGGTCCAATCATTAGAAACTTTGGACATAATATCAGGATAGCAATGCAACCATTCAAGCTCTCACGGCCAGAGTAAATACTGCCTATCTGTGGCTAAGAAAATAATAAATTCCAGATGATGCACCAAAGATAGTTCAGTTACCCCACTGAGGGTTGCTGTCTCCAGTCAATTCTCCCTGCTATTCAGCGATAACACACAGCATCTGTTTGTTTTTTTGTTTCCTCACTATCATAGCATTTCTAGGTATGATATTATTAAATTATCATCAATGGGTTAAATGAGGATAGATATTTCAGAAGGAATGGATGCACAGTTTTAATACTTCAAATGAGACTAGTAAACATAGGAATCGTAAAAAGATAATACTGAATAAAGTAGCACTGTTTTCATTTTAGAAATGGTTGCAAAGAAATAAAATTATTGAGGAATCTGGAAAGATCTCAATTAAGAAAATAATGGGAAGACTTTCCCCTACCTCTTGGGGTAGTAAAATAGATCTAGGATCACCCAACTTGAACAGGCATCCTCATCTTGTAGTCTTAAAATAATTGTGTACAAAATAGTAAGAAACACATAAATTTTAGAAGATAGCCAAAACCTAACTCTAACATTTTACTGAGAAAAGTAGAAAAGTACAGATAGGTTGCCATTTTGTTGCAAAGAAATTCTGACCTAAGCCTGAAGGAACTTGCTTGCTATCAAAATGAAATACTTTACTGTAACTTAAGAGATAGGATTCACATTTTTTGAACTTTGCTTAAGCCACATGTGGGGCAGTAGCACCTTTAGTTTTAACTTTTTGTTAACTAAGAAAATTCCCAGAATTTCATGATATTTTTGTCAGTTTTAATTTCAAAGTTTAACATTGCAAATATGTGAAGCAAAATAATGAAAAAATAATAATAACACTAATAATAATAAAGTACAGTGAATTTTATGCTACTCTATCATACTGTATGCATCCCTACCAACCACCTCATCTTTGAAATAGATGAGGAAAAATAAAGGGTACTGAAAATACAGGATTCTCATGAGATCCTCATGTTTCTGGACTTGTTATCACTATTCTACAAATGAAGGATCAAGATTCATTTAAGTGTTTTTTCAAAGCTCATACAACTAATAGATTCAGAAGCTGGAAATTCAAGCATATACATGATCTTATACCTTGTGTGCTTTCCTCTAAACTTTGCTGTCTACCAAAAAATTCTTTTATGTGATCTTAATTAAAAGGAAACAGCATATTCTCTGTAGTGAGCAACAAATAAAGAGAACCAAGTCAGACCTGAGCAAAATGGTAAAGGAAACCAGATATAATTGTAGTGGGATAATTTATTGACATCCCTGTTTCTGCTCTACTTGTACTGATAAAGTTAACAAGGTTACCACACCACATGTCCTTTAGACCCTAGGTAAATTATAAATGGCTCCAAATAGGAAAAGGAGTATGACAGAGCTGTATATTGTCACCCTGCTTATTTAACCTATATGCAGAGTACATCATGAGAATGATGGGCTGGAAGAAGCACAAGCTGGAATCAAGATTGCCAGGAGAAATATCAATAATCTCAGATATGCCGATGACACCACCCTTATGGCAGAAAGTGAAGAGGAACTAAAAAGCCTCTTGATGAAAGTGAAAGAGGAGAGTGAAAAAGTTGGCTTAAAGCTCAACATTCAGAAAATGAAGATCATGGCATCTGGTCCCATCACTTCATGGGAAATAGATGAAGAAACAGTGGAAACAACATCAGACTTCATCTCTTTGATATCCAAAATCACTGGAGATGGTGACTGCAGCCATGAAATTAAAAGATGTTTACTCCTTGGAAGAAAAGTTATGACCAACCTAGATAGCATATTCAAAAGCAGAGACATTATGTTGCCGACTAAGGCCCATCTAGTCAAGGCTATGGTTTTTCCAGTAGTCATGTATGGATGTGAGAGTTGGACTGTGAAGAAGGCTGAGTGCTGAAGAATTGATGCTTTTGAACTGTGTTGTTGTAGAAGACTCTTGAGAGTCTCTTGGACTGCAAGGAGATCCAACCAGTCCTTTCTGAAGGAGATCAGCTCTGGGATTTCTTTGGAAGGAATGATGCTAAAGCTGAAACTCCAGTACTTTGGCCACCTCATGCGAAGAGTTGACTCATTGGAAAATACTCTGATGCTGGGAGAGATTGGGGG
>SJYV01024646.1:0-13615 GCA_006410875.1 Neotragus pygmaeus | reverse complement strand
TAGTGAGCAACAAATAAAGAGAACCAAGTCAGACCTGAGCAAAATGGTAAAGGAAACCAGATATAATTGTAGTGGGATAATTTATTGACATCCCTGTTTCTGCTCTACTTGTACTGATAAAGTTAACAAGGTTACCACACCACATGTCCTTTAGACCCTAGGTAAATTATAAATGGCTCCAAATAGGAAAAGGAGTATGACAGAGCTGTATATTGTCACCCTGCTTATTTAACCTATATGCAGAGTACATCATGAGAATGATGGGCTGGAAGAAGCACAAGCTGGAATCAAGATTGCCAGGAGAAATATCAATAATCTCAGATATGCCGATGACACCACCCTTATGGCAGAAAGTGAAGAGGAACTAAAAAGCCTCTTGATGAAAGTGAAAGAGGAGAGTGAAAAAGTTGGCTTAAAGCTCAACATTCAGAAAATGAAGATCATGGCATCTGGTCCCATCACTTCATGGGAAATAGATGAAGAAACAGTGGAAACAACATCAGACTTCATCTCTTTGATATCCAAAATCACTGGAGATGGTGACTGCAGCCATGAAATTAAAAGATGTTTACTCCTTGGAAGAAAAGTTATGACCAACCTAGATAGCATATTCAAAAGCAGAGACATTATGTTGCCGACTAAGGCCCATCTAGTCAAGGCTATGGTTTTTCCAGTAGTCATGTATGGATGTGAGAGTTGGACTGTGAAGAAGGCTGAGTGCTGAAGAATTGATGCTTTTGAACTGTGTTGTTGTAGAAGACTCTTGAGAGTCTCTTGGACTGCAAGGAGATCCAACCAGTCCTTTCTGAAGGAGATCAGCTCTGGGATTTCTTTGGAAGGAATGATGCTAAAGCTGAAACTCCAGTACTTTGGCCACCTCATGCGAAGAGTTGACTCATTGGAAAATACTCTGATGCTGGGAGAGATTGGGGGAAAGAGGAGAAGGGAATGACCGAGGATGAGATGGCTGGATGGCATCACCGACTCAATGGACAGGAGTCTGAGTGAACTCCGGGAGTTGGTGATTGACAGGGAGGCCTGGCGTGCTGCGATTAATGGGGTCTCAAAGAGTCACACACGACTGAGCGACTAAACTGAACTGAAATTATAAAGTTACCAAGAAGAAACTGGAGGTAATAAATATCCAAGTTGAAGACATAATGCTTGGTGTTCCAGAGGGGTAGGACTATAATGTGAAGACCTTTGAAAAAATATGGACAGAAACAGAGAAAGGGAAAAAGTTTTCTCTAAGTGTTAAGAGGGATTTGAGGTACACAAATTCTTCAAGATGTGGAACATATATGTTATTCTTTTTAAAATATTCAATAATATAACTAGATATATAAAAAGGCTTGAAAATGTTCTCATTCTCTGGGAGTTTTAAAAACCACAGAACCATTTTAACTTTAAAACAATCATATGAACTTGGTTCGCAAGCATCTCAGTAGTAGTCCATATGGATCAATATGGAACAGTGGGATGTTTTCATAAATGAAATGAAATGCTTTGATGAAGAGCTCAAAAACGAACACAGAGGGGAGTCCAATGATAACAGATTTATTTTTCTGCTAGCCCAATCAGCTGAAGACTCAATATTCAATTAGATTTTACTGACAAAACTTTTATCTATGATAGGTTTTTCTTATCCCCTTTAAGGGAATGAGGATCATATTGATTTACCTCTGTTGAGAACAATCTATATCTGAGATTTTATAATTAAAAACAAACTTTTATTTTAGGGTTAATAAGCCTAAAGTGTTTGCATTTTTTCAGTTGATTTTTCCCCCTGTGGGAACCATAATATTTTCAATTAAATTATTAGTTTTATTAGAATCTAGACATTTTAGGTCATAGGCTTCCCTCATAGCTCCGATGGTAAAGAATCTGCCTGCCATAGGGGAGATCTGGGTTTGACTCCTGGGTGAGGATGATCCCTTGAAAAAGGGAATGGCAACTCACTCCAGTAAAGAATCCTATGGGCAGAGGAGCCTGGCAGGCTTCAGTCCATGGGGTTGCAAAGAGTTGGACACCACTGAGAGACTAATACTTTCACTTTATAGGTCACAATAAAGATGCTTTGATAGATATTTTCTCTCCTTCTCTTTCCAGTACTTTGGAATATACTTTTACAAGAATTAAAATGTCATAAATGTTTTCTGTGGTTTGATCTTTGAATATTTAACTAAATTTAGATGTTGCAAAATTTCATGCCTTTGAATTTTATTTATTTGTATTCTGGAATAGAATATAAATAAATAAAATTAAAATGCAATAATTTTTCCATGGGTTGACATATTCCAAAAATAAGTGTAGAATTTTAAACTTTTGACATAAGTATCTTTTTGTGTCCCAGTTGTTTAATTTGTAACATTTCTCTCACTTTTATAGAGATAAATGTCAATGTCTTCTTGGTTGCAATCATTATTTTAAATTATAATTTGATAAAATTTTCAAAAGCTGAATTTTCTGGTCTACCATTTATTAAAAATTTTGATTAAACATTTCCAAAGGTTAAGAACAAACTGCAAACAAAAAATTAAAAACCCATTTGCAAAATATTCAATGGGATTGTGAATTATTTAGTTTCATTGATGAAAGTGAAAGAAGAGAGTGAAAAAGTTGGCTTAAAGCTCAACATTCAGAAAACGAAGATTATGGCATCTGGTCCCATCAATTCATGGGAAATAGATGGGGAAACAGTGGAAACAGTGTCAGACTTTATTTTGGGGAGCTCCAAAATCACTGCAGATGGTGACTGCAGCCATGAAATTAGAAGATGCCTACTCCTTGGAAGAAAAGTTATGATCAACCTAGATAGCATATTCAAAAGCAGAGACATTACTTTGCTGACTAAGGTCCATCTAGTCAAGGCTATGTTTTTTTCTGTGGTCATGTATGAATGTGAGAGTTGGACTGTGAAGAAGGCTGAGCGCCGAAGAATTGATGCTTTTGAACTGTGTTGTTGGAGAAGACTCTTGAGAGTCCCTTGGACTGCAAGGAGATCCAACCAGTCCATTCTGAAGGAGATCAACCCTGGGATTTCTTTGGAAAGACTGATGCTAAAGCTGAAACTCCGGTACTTTGGCCAGCTCATGTGAAGAGCTGACTCATTGGAAAAGACTGATGCTGTGCTGGATTGGGGGCTGGAGAAGAAGGGGATGATCGAGGATGAGATGGCTGGATGGCATCACGAACTCGATGGACATGAGTCTGAGTGAACTCGGAGAGATGGTAATGATCAGGGAGGCCTGGCGTGCTGCGATTAATGGGGTCTCAAAGAGTCAGACACGACTGAGCGACTGAACTGAACTGACAAGAGTATTTCAAAGGCTCACACATTTCTAAAATACAGTTAATAACAAACAGCAGTGAAAGTGCTATCATCTTTTTAAAAGTGCTGAAGCATCTTTCTTATATTCAATATCAACTTTGTCACAAATACTTTGTAGGCCAGTTACTCTATGTACTTATAAGAACATTTATATGTTTTGACAACTTAAATTTCCACTTGAATTGGTAGAATATTGTGACTTGATTGTCAATTAGAAATTATGTGTGCTTCAACAAAAGCACATTTCTGTGATTTAAACATCTTAATTTCCTAAGAACATATTTTTAACTTGATACAAGTCTCCATCAAGTTTTATACTTACATTACCACCATACAGGTGAATAATTTTATTTTCAATATTTAACTCATAATCCTAATTTACAATAGTATTGGTAATGTTGTAAGATGTTTCAAGTTTGATGAAACATTATTTTTAAATATTTTAGGTTAAAGTTTTAAAAGGCCAAACTTTCTTAAAAGTAATTTTTAATTCAAGTAATTTTTTTTCAAGTTTTTAATGACATTGATATATATATATGTTAATGAGTTTAACCCCTTAAGAGCTACCATATCATTTTTTGTATGTATATAGGAAAGCCCATTGAATCAAAAATGAAAGAAAATCACTTAAATGATTTTAAGGGAAATGAAAAAAAGGTCATGCTTCTTAGAAGGAAACACATTCATCTTCTGCAGCTACAAGTGTTAAAATGTAATCTTCAGATTCAGTTTTCCTAGAAACCTACTTATGTGTGAAGTAGAGACAGAAGTCTTTTCTATAATATGCATCTTCTGATTTTTCATGTGTTAGTGAAATCAATATTGTTCCCCTGGTGTATAGTAACTGTCAACAAACATTTTGTTCAAGTTGTGTGTTTCTCATCAACTTTCTGAGAAACAGGAATTAAGTCTCTAATTTTTCATTAATAATATTCTTTACATATTTAGCTCATTGATACATTCAGTTTTATTGCCAAAGGAAAGATGCATTTCAATAAAATAATATCTTCTGTGAATCCTCTCTCTAGTTAAAAGCTAGACAGCTTAGAATCTATTTCCATGCCTATTTCTCTGACCTAACATAAATGTCTCACTTTCCTACCGATCTCCTCAATTAGCAGCCTGAAGGGTTAGAGCCTTCTAAGTCACTAAGTATGGATTGTGCAAGCTCACTGTCTGGTATACTGAGTAGTCAGCAGAAGCAGCATCATTATAAATTTGTTATCACTGAGAGCAGAAGAAATAAGCTACTCCTAGATATAGCTGTCTCACAGTCCCAGCACATAGTTTATTAGCAAAGCCCTTCTTGCTGCCCTTGAAAGGAATTGCTAATAGGGCTGCCTCTCTAAAGCATCAGGTCATCTTTCAGATTTCACTACATTTAATATCAGAAAGGCTGTTTACTGTACGTGCATTTCAGAAACTGTTAAACAAGACCATAGCAGAAACTAAAAGCATAAGTGAATGTCACGTTCATCCTGGCTTACTTTAATGGAACTATTATTAAAAATCGTTTATTGAAAAACTAAATCCAAGACAAAACTTGAACCAGATTTAATATCTAGACAACAGGTGTAAATAGCGACTGTTCTGGCAACGTGGCTATATGATCATCTTAATCGTGGATGATTTATAGAAGTAACTCACTTTATTTTTGGAAATTGCTATGGCTTATAAAGTGGTTAATTTTAACTATTTGTTGAAGTCCCTAAATTAATGAAAAGAGAGCTGAGAAAATTTCCCCCTGAAAAAGAGAAATAAAAGCTAACAGTTCCTAGGGCTTTTGATCAAAGACTATGGTTGCCTCAACAGAGTAATAGCTCCTTATTCATGATGAGAATATGAGATGTCATTTAGTTATTTTAATGATAGTATGGTGTTTTATTACTTAGATAATCACAATGATATAAAGATGGTTAAATTAGCTGTGAGTTGATTTCAAAGTCTATAATAAAAATAAGTTGGAGAATGATTTTTTGCCAATAAATCAAACTTAAAATCAGAAATAAAAGAATAAAAATGGCCAACTCATGAGAATATATAATAAATGTATGAACATAAAAGTTACCACTTTTTAGCATTAACCATAAAATAAAAAGAAAGATATTAATATTTTGACCAAGAATGTTCCAGATCACTTGACAATATCCATCTATATTTAATGTATGTAATTATATAACCCACATATCACATTCCAGTGAGAATAAACAAGCTTTATGAAAGAAAATAAATTGGGGCAGGATGAAAAGATGTGTATAAGAGACAGACCTAGATAGCATATTCAAAAGCAGAGACATTACNTATCTTCTGATGAAGCCACCTTCTCTCCAGGGTCAACAGTCAGATGAATAAAACCATTTATGTTTCTATTAAAAAATTACTGGTGTTGCAACCGGTATCTATTTCTACTGTGTTCATTTCACAGGTACAGATTTTCAGCCACACTCTGAGTTAAGCAGCCTGCTGGCTGTTCCTGGAAGCCTGGCATCATTTGTGATATGGTTTCTGAGTGGAAAGACTTTCTCCGGAAGACAGCTCATTTGGAAGTAAAGAGACTTCCTGCGTTCCCTGGAGTGAAAATCCCTTTCTGTACAA
Source organism: Neotragus pygmaeus (assembly GCA_006410875.1). NCBI lineage: Eukaryota > Metazoa > Chordata > Mammalia > Artiodactyla > Bovidae > Neotragus > Neotragus pygmaeus. The sequence goes on along the minus strand of SJYV01024646.1, from coordinate 7,689 downwards.
AATGCCTGCCACAATGTGGCTTTTAGGACCAGAAATCTGCAGGGGGTGTGCTGATTGACAAGAACCACAGCCTGCCCTGAGTCCAGATAGGAGAAGGAAGGGAGAAAGTCAGCTGAGTCTAGACCTTCAGATGCTGTGATCTTTCTACCAGGTCCCACGGAAGAGCAGCAGCCTGAGGGCCTGAGGATTTCATGTCCTCAGAAACCTCCTCCCCGGGAAACCCACCACCACCCCTGCGGAGCCTGGAGGAGTGTCTTCAGGCTCCTTGCATCTGGCTTGGGTGAAAGTATTCCTAAGCAGCGGCCCAGCCTGGCAGAGAGCCCAGGCCTGAGTCACCAAGTCTCCGCGCCCTGCTGGTCATTCCCTTTCCTTTCTCCGCTCCCTAAATCTATCTGCTGATCTTTGTTGTCACCACCTTCTGGAAGATGAGCCGTGCACAGGCCGTGGACATACCTGAGCGGCCCATGGGACCGGGGCTGGGCCCCAGGCTGGATGCAGCTGACCTCAGGGTGGGCAGGAAACCCAGGGCCTGAAGCAGGCAAAGGGCCCTCTGACACCACTCTGCGCCCACCCCTGCCCCAGCGTTGACCTGCCTGCCTGTGTCTGGCCAGTGTCTGGGGGTGGGGGGAGGGTGCGGGAAGGGTGTTCCCAGGAGGGATTAGAACTCGTCTTTACCAGATGCTGGGCTTGCATCCATCCTCTTAGCCACCCTCCCGGGCAGGTATCCCCATCTTGCAAGTGAGGAAACGGGTTCAGAGAGGGGAAGTCACTTTTCTAAGGCCATACAGCCGGCAAGGGCAGAGCTGGGGTTTGAATCCGGTTCTGCCCACTAGCTCGGGCTGCCTCTTAGCAACCTCTGGGGTGTCTGCACTCCCTGGCTAGGCAGTGAGCTCTCTGTGGCCGCGCCTCCTCTGGGGTCCTCACCTGCCCCGCCTGCAGCAGCCATCCCTTCCAGGGGCAGGACACCTCTGTCTCTGCAGGTGCTCAGAACAAGCAGAAGTATCTCTTGAATGAATGAATGGGAAACTGGGAGAGGAGTCCTGTATGAGGCCCTTTTATGAATGCAGAGGTAAAAGGGGCCCCCAGGGAGTTCTGATTACATTTTCGTTGTTGTTTAGTCGCTCAGTTGTGTCCGACTCTTTGCAACGCTATGGACTGTAGCCCGCCAGGCTCCTCGGGCCAATGGCTTCCCCAGGCAAGAATACTGGAGTGGGCTGTCATTTCCTCCTCCAGGGGGTCTTCCCAACCCGGGGATCGAACCTGTGTCACCTGCATTGGCAAACAAGTTCTTTACCACTGAGCCACTAGTGAAGCCTTAATCAAATTAACAGTAGATACATATGACTTTGGTTACCAACTTGTAGAAAGTGGATGTCAGAATCTGAAAACGTGGAATTTGGCCCTTCATAGGAAAGAATTGGCTAACATGTAGAATTATAAAGTATTAGGAAGTTGGCCTCAGAACCGAGTTCCTCCTTCAGCTCAGTTCCTCAAGTGTTTAAACTGCACTCCCGGGGACAAGGCCTTGGGCTTGGTGCTGAGATCATGGGAAAATAAGACCCCTCCCAGATGACTCCCTTCCCCTTGTGGGAATCCCAGATGCCTGCATCACAGGCTCCCTGGGACACGCTGCTGAAGCAGAGAGGGAGGGGAGGGGACTAACAGATGGTCCTGGGGTCCAGGCAGCCGAAGCAACAGCTGTGCTTGATGTCAGAGCAGGGGTGGGGGCAGGAGGCCTTGGCTGTTTGGGGAACTTGATGGAGGAGGAGGAAGTGAGGGGGATGGGCTCAGGGGCTTCCTGGGGTCTGCAGGTGACCTGGGGCTCCCGCCACCTCTCCCTAGAGCCCTTGTGGCTTTGCCCCTCCTCTTCCCACCTTCCCCTGCCCCACCACCCCTGCTGTGTTCCACCCGTAACAGAAGGCTCTCAGCCCCTGCCCTGGGTGAACAGTCCTTCCTTAGGAGTTTCCACCTCCAGGAACTTCTTCCATTTCCTTCCCACAGGTGAGGATGGGGGTGTGGTCCCCAGCCTCCCGCCAGGCCAAGACATCCCTGGTCCTGCTCTTTCCCCGCCCAGCTTCCAGCTCCTCCATTTGCACCTCCCTGGTGTCCAGCTGGGTTCTGTGCAGGGCTGAGGTGAGTGGGAGTATGGCCCTGCCTGCATCCTGGACAGGTGCTGCCCAAGAGTCCCTCAGCTCCTTTTGGGTCCCCTGTTTCCCCCGAGTGGCTGGTCCACCCTCTGCTGTGCCTCCTCTACGTCCTTGAAAGCCACCCCCACGTGGGTCCTCTTTTGAGGTGACTCGTGATGGTGACTATTGTCTGCCTCAGTTCAGTTCAGTTCATTTCAGTTCAGTCGCTCAGTCATGTCCGACTCTTTGCGACCCCATGGACTGCAGCATNTTAATCGTGGATGATTTATAGAAGTAACTCACTTTATTTTTGGAAATTGCTATGGCTTATAAAGTGGTTAATTTTAACTATTTGTTGAAGTCCCTAAATTAATGAAAAGAGAGCTGAGAAAATTTCCCCCTGAAAAAGAGAAATAAAAGCTAACAGTTCCTAGGGCTTTTGATCAAAGACTATGGTTGCCTCAACAGAGTAATAGCTCCTTATTCATGATGAGAATATGAGATGTCATTTAGTTATTTTAATGATAGTATGGTGTTTTATTACTTAGATAATCACAATGATATAAAGATGGTTAAATTAGCTGTGAGTTGATTTCAAAGTCTATAATAAAAATAAGTTGGAGAATGATTTTTTGCCAATAAATCAAACTTAAAATCAGAAATAAAAGAATAAAAATGGCCAACTCATGAGAATATATAATAAATGTATGAACATAAAAGTTACCACTTTTTAGCATTAACCATAAAATAAAAAGAAAGATATTAATATTTTGACCAAGAATGTTCCAGATCACTTGACAATATCCATCTATATTTAATGTATGTAATTATATAACCCACATATCACATTCCAGTGAGAATAAACAAGCTTTATGAAAGAAAATAAATTGGGGCAGGATGAAATAAAAATAGAAAAAATAAGATAAAGCCAAAAGTGGCATCAAAATTCATGAATTTTTTAGACCTTTCCAGGTAGCTTTCATAAATTAACTTTTGAGTATCCTCACAGTTGACACAAGAGAACAATCAAGAATATTGTGTCTTTATTCACAAGCTAACGATAAGCTAGAGTCTCAGGGGAAAATGGGCCTCTTTTTTATAATGTTACCAATGAAAAAGAATCTTGGAAAGCTACAGACCACCCACCAAGATTAAATATCTCCTCTTCTCTATCTTCCACTAAGTAACCCATGCCTACTGTGAGTGTAAAGAAGTTTGAAACCAATGATGCCAGGAGTAAAAGTACAGTAGAATTAATGGAGTTTAGCCTGTCCAGAATTTATCTGAAGTTGTTATAATATAATGAGTTAACTAAAGTGTATTCACTCAGAATAAATGTTGCTGTTCAATTGCTCAGTCAGGCCCTACCCTTTGTGACCCCATGGACTGCAGGACGCCAGACTTCCCCGCCCTTCACTGTCTCCTGGAATTTGTTCAAACTCTGTCCACTGAGTCTGTGATGCCATCCACCCACCACATGTTCTGTCACCCTCTTCTCCTGCCCTCAATCTTTCCTAGCTTCTGGGTCTTTTCCAATAAGTTGTCTCTTCACATCAGGTGGCCAAATTATTGGAATGTTAGCTTCAGCATCAGTCCTTCCAATGAATATTCAGGGTTGATTTCCCTTAGGATTCAGCTAACTTGATCTCCTTGCTGTCCAAGTGACTCTCAAGAATATTCTCCAGCACAGTTCAAAAGCATAATTCCCTCAGTGTTCAGCCTTCTTTATGGTCCAACTCTCAGATCCATACATGACTACCAGAAAAAATGATATCTTTGACTAGATGAAACTTTGTCAGCAGAATGATGCCTCTGCTTTTTAATATCATATCTAGGTTTGTTATAGCGTTTCTTCTAGGAAACAAGTGTCTTTTAATTTCATGGCTGCAGTCACTGTCCACAGTGATTTTGGATCCTAAGAATATAAAGTCTTTCATTGTTTCCATTTTTCCCTATCTGTTTGCTATAAAGTGATGGGACTGGATGCTGAGATCTTAGGTTTTTGAATGTTGAATTTTAAGCCAAAATAATTGTGGACATGATTTATTCAGGTCTATCCTACATGATAAAATCCAGAACTACCAGGTTTGTTCCCTAAGTAAATATATCCGAATTTTGGGATACAGATAACTAACATAACTATGTAAAAATTGATGCCCTTGGGGCATTTGTCTCACATTTAAGCAGGACCAGGTAGAACTCATACAGATTATTTTCTAGGAACAGATTAGTTATACTGTAAATGATGTAAAATATTTTAAAAATTCATTGAGATTTTATGTCTATAAATTTAGACCAAGCACATGTATACATACATATATATTTATATAAATTCATACAGTTGCACATTTAAGCATAAATGTGGGTTTTATAATTGTTTATGGTCCATGCATATCTTATTGCTGATTTGCATGGACTAGAACATGTCAACATGGACAGCTTTTTTTCAATTTGCCAAAGAAAGATACAACTAATCTAACAGCTCTTCCAGCCTTCTATTAAAATGAAACAAGAGTGTTGTTAAGTTTGCTGATGAACCCTTCATTGAAACTCCAAGGTTTCCAAATGTAGTTAAAGTTGATCTTTTAAGTACTACCTTTACCTTCTTTGAACAACATATTTGCAGATATATGGGCTGGATTATTTGAAGGCTATTAATATATCTACATTCTTAGATTTGGTTAATCCATTTATTAGTTCTCCTGAAAAAGGGAAAAAAAAAAACCTTTTAGTTAGTATTTCTTATCTTGTTAATTGAATCAACCAGAATGCATTAGCTCTTCCATGCAAGGAGCTCCAAATATGCTTTACACTTTTGAAAATTCATGTTGGAGATTCACATGACTTTTGTTACCACTTAAGCACCCACTAATGTAACATGACATTTCTAGAGGAACTATTTGTATTTCATCAGTGGATTTAATTATATATTACCCTTTGAATAAATTTCTATATCTTTTATATTTTTATTTTGTTTCTATTTAAAATCTAGTTTGTAATTTTAGCTTTAATTTGTGACCAAGGGGCAGAGTAAAATCCAAGTTCCAAAACTGTTCAAAAACGGATTTTACTTTTGTGTATATTTAAAATTCATCCTAAATTTTAATGTATGGTTTGCATAATTATTAAAATGAAGAATATGTATGCATATTTTAAATTTTAATTGTGTCATATGACATGAGTAATAAATTTCCACATTAACATAATTATAAAGGAAAATTAAAAGAAGTGTAGCATCAGAACAGGATAATTTTAGCAAAATTTTCCCAAAAGTGGGGAATTGTTTCCATGAACTTTGCAGAGCTAGATAGGAGGAAAGGACCACATAGGGGAGATAAACAAGGAGAAGGTAAAAGGAGATTTCACCTCATCTTTATCTATCCTCAGTATGGTGACACAAGCTAATTCAATGAAAACATTTAATAAATAACATCTCTCTGTTGTGTCACACTGTCTTATGAAGTTATCAAGAACTCTCAAATACTGTATTATCTCACCACTGACAACTACATAAGAGTGTTAACTTGAATTTTTGGAGGCTAAAGATCATAATGGCACACAGGTTTGTCCTCTTCTCAACCATGAAGACTAAATCAGTGTCAAATATTAGATCATGTGGCTGTTTATTCAGGTTTGTATTCCTAGTATACTCATTTGAGAGATATATGAGAGAAATGTGTGCCCCGCATTAGGCACTTAGACCTAAAGGAAGAGGAATATAAACTCTTTGAGAATACTGTAAAGATCATATTTATCTAGAGAAAGGGTAAGGAAGCCAAGGTCTCTCAGCCAAATATGGCCCTCCACTGTCAGTTCAGATGATCAAGGAAATCCTAAGATTTCCATAAATTCAGTTGGTAAGGACATAGCAAGCCCAAATAGATTTAGACAAGTTATTGTTCACAGTATACACTACACTAACTCTCCTTGTCTACTGTCACTCCAGTCAAATGGTGGACAATGCAGTGCCTGTCCAAGTTGATGATACACACATAAGTTAGTGTCATAGCCAAGGAACATAGAACCTAGGAGTCTCCTAATCTTATAAGAACATTGTTAGGAAATCTGCCCAATCTTTGACTTGAGACAGACCTTGTAATTTTACTCTGGAATGTCTTCAGGAGGAAGGGGGAAGGATTCACTGTTTGTTACTCAGATATGTAGGCAAGTCTCCCTATTCTAAAATATCTTTGGTCTCTGTATCATAGAGAGATGACCTGTAAACATCCTTCCAGTGCCTTTTTCTTGAAGATGTGCAGAAAACAGAATTATAGAAAATTTCTCATAATATCATTTTTTTGGGTAAATAAATGTTTTTTGTTTTGTTTCTAGAAGATAACAATGACCATTTGTTTGGATAGTATCTATGACTGCTTTTGCACTGCAATAGTAGAGTTGAGTATTTTTAAGAGATACCATAAGTCCTACAAAGTATAAAATATCTCATATCTGGTCCTTTGGAGGCTTCCCAGGGGGTTCAGCAGTAAAGAATCCACCTAACAGTGCAGAAGATGCAGAAGACTTGGGTCTGATCCCTGAGTTGGAAAGATCCACTGCAGGCGGAAACTGCAAACCACTTCAGTGTTCTTGCTGGAAAATCCCATGGACAGAGGAAACTGGCAGACTACAGTCCGTGGGATCAGAAAGAGTCAGACACAACTGAGCAACTAAGCATGCACGCATGACCCCTAACAGAATACATTCGCAGACCTCTGATCTAAACAATCTGCTGCTGTCCTAGGTATGGATGTTCTCCCAGAATAGTCAAAAGTGGACAGGGAGTCAACAGCAACAACAATAACAAAAGCAAAATAATTAAAAGATTTGTCTAAGATGCAGAAAACATTAAATTCAAGTAAAAATCCAGTTATCTTATTAAATTCATTTTGGAAATGGTAAAGCACTGATTCAGAAGTTCAAAAATTAAATACATAATATGGAGGACAAAAGTGAGACATCTCTTCCAGAATTAAGAGAAATAGTACAGGATGTGTAAATGTTTCAAAAGATGAAATAATAGACTTGAGAACAGAAAACAGTGTCAATTTATGGGGAATAATCAGTTATCAAGCACCAAAACAAACAGGAATATCTGTAAAAATAACTGGAACAAAGGAATAAGAAGTAAACAACTAAGCATACCTGAACTAAAATATGAAGATCGTAGGTGGCATGTGAGAAAAAACTGACAAAGTGATTATGGTAAGCCAAAATCAGGATGTAACTTGATGACTTAAAAGGAGAATTAAGCATAAAAATCTTAGAGCAATCCACTGTATGGGAACAGGGATTAATGGTAGACTTTCCATTGTATCTTAACTAAGTAGGGAATTTTGAAGAAAATATGTATCAAGAATGTATCAACTTCAATACTTTGGCCACCTGATGTGAAGAATTGACTCATTTGAACAGCCCCTGTTGCTGGGAAACATTGAAGATGGGAGAAGATGACGACAGAGGATAAGATGGTTGGATGGCATCACTGACTCAATGGACATCAGTTCAGTTCAGTTCAGTTCAGTCGCTCAGTCGTGTCCGACTCTTTGCGACCCCATGAATCGCA
>SJYV01024644.1:0-10034 GCA_006410875.1 Neotragus pygmaeus | reverse complement strand
TACTCAAAAAAAAAAAAAATAATAATTCTGGAAGGTTCAAAAATGTAGCACTTGAATTCACCATACTTCAACAAATTTGTGCATAACTTTTACATTGTATTCTGTATTATTAGTAATCTAGAGATGATTTAATGTATAAAGGAGGATATGTGTATGTTATATGCAAATACTATGCTATTTTATACAAGGGACTCAAGCATCCTTGAATTTTGGTGTTGGGGGAGGGTCTTGGGACCAGTCCCCTGCAGATACTGAGGAATGACTGTTAATGTCTGTATTGTCCCTAAAAAGGTTCAGATTGTGTATGTGTTTGTTTAATAGGATACATATAATGAAATGAAAGTCATCTGAAGCACTAAGAATCCCTGAGGATAGTGCCTCTGGGAGAACTGAGTATGTCATTATGCTAAGAATTTAATGGTTTAAATTAAAATTCATGTCAATGTATGGCAAAACCAATACAGTATTGTAAAGGAAAATAAAGTAAAAAATGAAAAAAAAAAGTAGCACAATCTGCTACTTTTTAAAAAGTTCTGTTTTATATTGGAGTATAATTGGTTAACAATGTTGTACTGGTTTCACGTCTACAGCAAAGTGATTCAGTCATACACATGGATCTATTCTTTTAAAAATTATTTTCTCATTTAGGTTGTTAGAGAATATTAAGCAGAGTTCCCTGTGCTATAACGTAGGTCCTTGTTGGTTATCTATTTTGAATATAGGGCAAGTTTCCTTTATACATTAGGAGACTCTTGCTTTTCTCATACATACTGTCCTAAAACTACAGAATCTTTTAGTCACATTAAGACCTTAAGGATTCTCTTAATGATGAATGGTGGTTTAGTCACTAAGTCATGTCTAACTCCTGTGACTGAAAGATTCTGTAGTTTTAGGACAATATGTATGAGAAAAGCAAGAGTTTCAATGTATAAAGGAAACTTGCTATATTAAAAATAGCCTAATTCTTCTGGAGGGTAAATATCAGACTCAGACATTTTAATGAACATAATATCAGAAGATAGATACTTCTTCCATTTCAATATGCCACTCTAAGAGGATTTCCTGACTTTGAGCAAAAGAATAGCATGTGTAATATATGTTCTCAGTTGAACTGAAACTTTTCACCAAGTTAGGGACTCAGTAATTTTAATCTTTTCAATATCACAGACTTCAGAAGTAATGAAATCTTCAGTATGCTTCAGTTTCTACCTACTCATAATTTGGAGAGAAATTTTTACCTTTTAGCATAATTTTGTTTCATCTTATTAATTAAGATTTTTCTAAGGTTAATCATCTCTTCAAAGAAGATAGTATAATGAGATATTGTATCAGGAGCCATGTTAGGAAAGTAAAGAAGAATAAAAATTAGAATAACTGTTGACTGTTTTCCTAGGAGAAAGTCAACATTCTGTGAATTCTCAGTAAATCAGTTTATAAAACAGCAGCAGGTACATGTATCAAATTTTGGATACCATTGAAAATTCGTGAACTGTAGAAACCTTATATTTAAAACCACAAAACAGTTTGAGATTAAAATGCAAAAAAAGGATATTTTGACTCTAACAGCTTTAGCTTTGTCATTATTATTATTTAGGGAGTTGTTTTATTTTATGAGTTGCTAACAATGTTTTTAAAAACCTAGGTTTGCTGTATGTTGTCATTAGATTCTATGAGCTGTAATTTTAATTTTGTACCTTTGTGTCTTTGATGTTACATACACACACACACAAACACACAATCTTAAAGATAATAGGTAATCCATTAAGTATTGTCCTAAGTGTTTAGAAGTATGAGAGTTATGTTTGAAGATAGAGGAAGTAGCTTGAACTTTGAAAAAACACGAGTTGAAAATATCAAACTTTTGGTTTTTATACCACTTAGACCAGTTAAGAAATGGCATACAGTTAAGTACATGAAAATACAGTCATCACCTTAAAATTTTAACATCTTACTATGCTCTGAACTAGCCCTTCTGGTTTTTACTAATAGTGTGATCGACATTCCTGATTGATGGTGATCTAGATCTCCTTTAGAAGGACAATATCCAGGTTGCTATTTTATTTAAAAGTCTTACTACATACTTTATCTCTTCACGATTAACTATTAGTTTAGGCATCTATACATGACAATGAAATTGATTCTTTTGCTTGGTCCGTACATTATAACACTAAAGTTCAGTTAATACTTTCTTTCATTCCTTAGGATCTTTCCCCCAGTATTTTTTATGGAGAGCTGTTTCCATTTAAAGTTGTACTGTATCTGATCTGGAGTGTCCGAAAATGTGTATTCTGCCTGAGCTTATAGTTTTTTGACTTTGATAATCACAGAAATCTCATATTCACCATACAGATGTTCACTTGACCCACAGAACTCACATCCCATTGTCATCCCGCAGATACTAATTGAGCTCCTGCTATGTGTCAGGCACTAGTCTAGGTGCTGGGCTACATCAGGGCACAAAGCAAACAAAAATCACACCTCACGAGCTTATACAAATAGAAATTTACAATGCCCTCAGCCTCCTTTTGGAAAAAGGCATGCCAGGCTCAGTACAAAGTACAGATACTGATCATCTGTATAAAGGGACAGTATAACTGTGAGTTTTAGGAAGAGTTAGAGGCCAGCCTTTCTGAGTTGGTGCTGACTTTGTTGCATGAGATTCATAGGCATCGCTTTGTATCCCCTCTTCCTCCCAGGCCTTCCCTCTGTCTTTTTCTGTGCTGTGTCCTCCTTATTGTTTTTACCTCCAAACATTAGAGGTGTTGGACCTTTCTGCTTCTATATTTATGTTCATCCTAACATTTCATTCAGCCCCATGATTCAAAGAAATGTCCATATGCTTAAGAGACCCAGATTTACAGCTCCAACTTAGATCTCATCTCTGCACTCCGGATTTTTATATCAGTTGCCTATTCCATATCTCAACCTGAGATGAATAGGTCCATTGCACTGCACCTGTTGNGTCAGACATGACTGAGCGACTAAACTGAACTGATATATATATATATATATATATCGGCTTCCCAGGTGCTGCTGCTGCTGCTGCTGCTAAGTTGCTTCAGTCGTGTCCAACTCTGTGTGACCCCATAGATGGCAGCCCACCAGGCTCCCCTGTCCCTGCGATTCCCCAGGTGCTGTTAGTAGTAAAGAATCTGTCTGCCAGTGTGGGTAGATGCAAGAGACTCTAGTTTGATCCTTGGGTCAGGAAGATCCCCTGGAGTAGGAGATGGTGACCCACTCCAGTATTCTTTGCTGAAAAATACTGATGGACAGAGGAGCTTGGTGGGTTGTGGCCCATGGAATCACTAAGAGCCAGACATGACTGAGGAATTGTGCACTAGCATGTGGATATGCACACACACACCACACACTTATACACACACATATACACCACATTTTCTTTATCCATTCATCTTCCAGTGGACTCTTAAGTTGCTTCCATGTCCTCATTATTGTGATGATATCATTTTAAAATGACATTTTATTTGGTTTATTAAGCATAGGTTGAAATGTAACAGTATCACAGCAATTTAAAAACTTCAAAATTGCTTTCATTTGCTAATGTTTGTACTTCTTACAGTATCAACAAATACACTGGTTTAGTTTTATAATTTTTGTCCTAATTCAGAAAAAATATAATTTTAATCAGCTTGGCTTTTCATTTAAAGAGAATTATCATTACAGTTTTTTCTATTTACATTGGTTTTTGCAATAATAAAGACATCTTGAGGTGCTGTATAAGAACTTTGAAGAGATGAATGCAACTGTAAATCAATGAAGATCTTCTTGGGGGTGATTTGGCTGACATCATTTTGTGTCCTCATTGGCTTTCATTTCTCTGTTAATGCAGCTCATGCTTCTATTGTTTAACAACTTAAAAAAATGTAAAATAACATGAAAATCTTCATGGCAACCACGCCAGTTTTCAGGTGTCATACAGGGATTGAATATCATTAGTGTTCGTGTTTTACATTTCAGGTTCTCAGCCTATTCTTTTTGCTTTCTGAGAAAGTTATTATCTCTATTATTTAAAATAGATTTACAAGCTCACTATTTCCTCATTTAAAAATATAAATAGTATGAAACAATTTATGAAACTTCTTGAGAACTTTTAACTTAACAGTATTGAATTATAAGCTCTTTGTGGACAAAACTGTCTTCTTCACATTTGTCTATTTGGTGTTGGAGCTTAAGTCTTCCAACTTGTTTTCAGAATCCAGGTATTTGTTGGATTAACTAGCTTTCTAAATGTGTAAGTATAGTTATTTACTCATATTCAGCAAATCTGTATATAACGTTACTCAAACTGTGATACAGATACTTTCTATTAATTTTTCTTTTATAAAGCACCATTTGAAGAGGGATACATAAATGAGGACTTGGGGACCAAACTAATTATCAGATCTCTGTAGTAGCAGTGACTCATTTAGATCGTTGCCTCACAGATGTCATCAGCATTGGTTAAAAAATCTATTGGACAATTGCAGTAATTCCAGACCACTTTTTAATGTGGATTTCACTTAGAGAAGTGGGGAAAGAGTTGATTTTATTTTTGTTAAATGTTAATAATTCAAAGAGGATATTTATATCTTTGAAGAAAGCTGAATTCATTATCATCTGAAGTTGTACTTGCCCTTTTACAAGAAACACTCTATTTCTAATCTATTTTGTCTATTTTAAATATTGTATTGTGATCATTTTTGTATACTGAATATTGGACTTACTAGGCAAACTGGAGAAGGTTTATTATTAGTGATTATACTCTTCAAATAAAAGTATATTTTAAGAAGAAAGAAGTGTTCTTGAAGATTAAAATCTGTGAGTGCATAGAAATATTTTTTTCCAACGAGTAAAAATTTACCACACTGTAACATGTGTAGCACCTGCCAATTTAATTATATCTTTAGTTGAATATAATGTTAATATTAAGTACTGAGAAATTAATACTAAAAAGCTCTGGTATGCTATTTTAATTATTTATTATAAGCATGCTTAATGGAAGAAAGTAAAGAAGGCTTTACTAGAAGTTGACTTCTCCCTTTAGAATGTTTGTTAAGTACTTTTTCTGAAATAAAATTATAACAATATAAAATTATTTTAGAGTACAAATCATTTCAGAATATGATTTTAGTTGTAATTTAATGTTTAGAAAAAATGTTTTATTTTGTTTTACACATACCTTTAGAAGCACACTTTGTAAATATTCCATACATTTTTAATCATGACATTGGAATAAATATGAAGTTTTTTCTTATAATTATGAGTAGTTATTGTATGAAAATTAATATGAAATATGAATAAAATTTTGATGAGAATATGGCTTCTCTTTTTAAAGAAACTTTTTAATAATATTTTCTCCTTTAACCAAAGTTAATATCCCGTTACATGTTAAAAATTATACTTCAGTGTTCATCTCCCCTTTGAAATGACGTTAGGTAATGATTTTCTTTGTATGTGGATTAGTCTATCGAAAGGCAATTTTTATATTATTTTACATGCCTTCATTTTATCTCACCAATGAAATTATAATGAGCTTAAACTTGGACACTGTTGTCTTTTGGTTTTCCCTTGTGTGTGTGCTCTGTTGCATCCAACTCTTTGTGATCCTGTGGACTGTAGCCTGCCAGGCTCCTCCGTCCGTGGAATTTTCCTGACAGAAACACTGAAGTAGATTGCCATTTCCTTCTCCAGGGGATCTTCCTGACACAGGAATTAAACCCACGTTTCCTGAGACTCTTACATTGGCAGGAGATTCTTTGCCACTTAGCCACCTGTGGAAGCCCTTTGGTTTTCTCTTAGTTCCTAGTAAAAAGGGTTTAATAAGTTAGCTAACGAGCAGTGTAGGATCAAAATGCAAGGTTAGTTTTGTAATTGCTGCTTTTCCCTTTATTTTAGGGCACTTGTGTTTTGGTTGTATCTGTAGGTGAAAATAATCATTTTAATTATTTTTGGATGAAATACTTTGTATTTCTCAACTTTTCATATGTACAAAAATGTTAAATCTTCAGTCAGGATTAAGACTATTTCAAAAGATTGCCTGTACAGCTTCAATTTTGTTCAGACATTAATATGATTTGTTATATATAAAACTGAAAAGAATCTAAAAATCTATTGTAGTCAATACTCTCATTTTAGAAAACCAAATATTTGCCAGCCAATTTATAGCAGACACTCCAGCATAAGGAAACTAATTCCTAATTCAGTTTTTTTCCTGAAAATCAGATGATTTTATTTCTTTTTAATATATTATTTTTTCATATTATTTTATAAAGATGACCATATTTCTTATCTATTTCTGTTAATAGTGTCACCATTTCCCACATCAGTCTATGAACCCAATTGTCATTCTGCATTACTGTCCTTCCTCTGGCTCTAGATAACCAAAGTTAAAACTGGCTGTGTTCTGGCTTCAGTATTTTTGCCTTCTTTGTTGTCCTGTCATTTCCACCACCACCCTAATTAGGTGTGTTTAGATTACTGTATTAGTTTACTTACCAGCTTCTCTGTCTCCAGGGTCATATCTCCTCTTCTAGTCATTAAGCAATGTCATATCAACATATTAACATATCTGAAATCATTATTTCTTTTTCCATGTCTTTGTTTATACTATTCCTTCTTTTGTGAAGATTCTTTTTCTACCTCTGCATATGTATTCAAATGTTGCATATCCTTTAAGACCCAACACAAATGACATTGCCTTTTCAGTGCTAGCATCTACCTAAAAGGAGTGCCACTTGAAAATCTAGGGTAGTACCTGTAGGGTTAGTGTCCATAATCATTAAAGACTAGACTTTAGTATCCTATTATCATAGAGTGCTAGAGCAGGAAGAGTCTTTAGACATTCTAGTCACCTCACTTTACAGGTGAGTAAGTGGTTTTTCTAGATAAATGACTAAGTACTTGGAAGGCTCAGAGCAAAGATGTAATTAGACTTGTCTCTTAACCTTAAATCCAGAATTTCTTCTTGTGTAACATACTTACTTCCTCTCACTGTAAAATACCTTGTTCTTTTTATATGGTTTTTCAGGAGTGTATTCATTGTTTCTTCTACTTGAGGCCGAGAATCTTGTTTTATACTTTTTTATAGTCCCCTCATGCGAGGAGTGGACTCATTGGAAAAGACTGATGCTGGGAGGGATTGGGGACAGGAGGAGAAGGGGACGACAGAGGATGAAATGGTTGGATGGCATCACCGACTCACTGGACGTGAGTTTGAGTGAACTCCGGGAGTTGGTGATGGACAGGGAGGCCTGGCGTGCTGCGATTCATGGGGTCGCAAAGAGTCGGACACGACTGAGCGACTGAACTGAACTGAACTGAACTGAACTGATACTCCCCTTAATGTTTTGCACAGAGTAGGTCTTAATTAGTTGTTTTCTAGAGAATTGCTTTTGCTTTCAGAAAAAAGCAGTATTTTGAGAAAGGTTATGATTTCCATTTTTATAAACATTAATGGATTATACTTCTTTTGTTTAAAAGAAACAGAAGATTTTTTAAATAGTTTTTAACAGTTTGCATCTATTTCCACCAAACAAAAATAGTAGAAAATAACAAAATGCAATTGAAAATTTTTCTTTCATTGCTAAATAATTGGGTTTCACTTGTTTACAGTGTTAAGACACAGATTTGAGTGCAGAACTAGAAACTTTGTCAACATTTGTTCATTGCTTTAATGTTTCCCATTTTTAATGGAATGTTTTATATGAAATAATTTTATAGCAGAGTATATTAAATGAAAATATGATATAGTTCTATTGTCTTACTTATTAAACCATTACTGAAAACTACTTAATACAGTCTTTCACATTTTAAAATTTTATGATTATATCTGATTTAAAGCAAGTAAGTAAAGCAACAAAAATTATAGCAAATATATACACTTTATATAAAATTCCTTTACAACTCTGCATGAATAAAAATGGTACATTATAGGACAGTTTAAATACTATCGGGTGAATAAAGCATGGGCTTCATGCTTATAGTTGAGGATATATATATCATCTGCATTAGATATATTACTAGAGGTGATGTCAAGGTGAAAGCAGGCTTACAGAATGGTTGGAAATCATTGATATTCTGACTTGGAGGCTGTAAATGGCTCAGTGGCAGATGGAGTCTTTGTCAAGGAAGAAAAATGGCAGCTTTGGAGTATCATAGATGTTTTGCTAGCAGCTTAGCACACAGTCTGTGACCTTCTAGTTTTCAGGAGTCTTATTCCTCTAATAAATTGTCTTCAGCTTTTATTCACCTAACATAGATAAACAGTACTTATTTTAGTACAAATTGCAGTGTCTCATTTATAGAGAAATATAAATATGTTTTATTATCTGATTTTTAAATTAAGCTTTTAAGGGAACATGCATTTTTTGAAATCAGCAATCTTTCTCATTTAGTTTGCAAGAGTAAAAACAATAGAGTTTAATTTTAAAAGTATATTTTTAGAATTATAGAATATTAAAGCTAGAAAATAGGTTAAATGTCCTAGACAAACTTTCTCATTTTAAAGGCAGTGAGTCTCATAAAATGTGATTCAACCAAGGTCACTAAATTAGTTCATGAAAAATGTTAGGTGACTCTTAAATTATGACTTGTTACATATATAAAATTAGTTCATGAAAAATGTTAGGTGACTCTTAAATTATGACTTGTTATATATATAAAATAGCTTTAGTTATGAAGGTAAGAGAAACTAGTCTTTTTGAATAAAACTTAGAATACTACAGAATGCACCTACTTATTCATGACAGCTGCATAATGAGCATATATAATTTTTCAGACTTTTATTTACTATTCAACTGCACATATTTTTATTGGGAGGAATTCAGGTTTCTCATTTTAATCACCATCAGATTGCTGTACAGAAAAAATTTTGTTGAATGAGGAGTTTATACCTGGGCCAAATATATATTTTGTGTTGACTTATTTGTGTATTTTTAAAAGCCCTTTCTCTTGGAAGTAGCGTTTCATATTAAAATATTTGAGGGTTTTGTAGATTTTATACATGATGTTTTGAAGTATTATTGCACGTGTTAGTGAGAAATCCAGTTTTTAGAGGAATATAAATCCCCATGAGAGTATATACTACAATGGCGTGTATTCAGTTGAACAGCTTACTTATACTGAAGAGTAATAAGTCATGGCTAAAATTAAAAACGGGAAGTGTTACACAACTAAAACCTACTAAAGCATTCAACAGTTGTTAAAGTTATAGAAAGGAATCTCTGTACATTGTGGAAGAAAACTACCCTTTGTTCCAGAAGGTCAAGGTTACTGTATTTAGCACTTCAATTTGTAGTCTTCCTCAATCCAGTGTCTAAAAAAGTAGAGTTAAAGAGAAATTTAACAGTCATTCAAAGTGTCCATGCATTTTCTAAAGGTAAAATTACATAATATTACATTTGTTTTTGATTAGGAGAAAATTTTGAAATATTATAGCTGAAAGCTTACAAAAGCTCAAAGTAATTTTTTTCTTTTGTTTTCTCTTTTGAAGGATAAAACTAGCTCAGTTCAGTTCAGTTCAGTCGTTCAGTCGTATCCGACTCTTTGCGACCCCATGAACTGCAGCACGCCAGGCCTCCCTGTCCATCACCGACTCCTGGAGTTTACCCAAACTCATGTTGGTGATGCCATCCAACCACCTAATTCTGTTGTCCCCTTCTCCCACCTTCAATCTTTCCCAACATCAGGGTCTTTTCAAATGAGTCAGCTCTTCGCATCAAGTGTCCAAAATATTGGAATTTCAGCTTTAGCATCAGTCCTTCCAATGAACACCCAGGACTGATCTCCTTTAGGATGGACTGGTTGGATCTCCTTGCAGTCGAAGGGACTCTCAAGAGTCTGCTGAAACACCACATTTCAAAAGCATCAATTCTTCAGTGCTCAGCTTTCTTTGTAGTCCAACTCTCACATCCATACATGACTTCTGGAAAAACCATAGCCTTGACTAGATGGACATTTGTTGGCAAAGTAATGTCTCTGCTTTTTAATATGCTGTCTAGGTGGGTCATAACTTTCTTTCCAAGGAGTAAGCACCT
>SJYV01024643.1:0-45355 GCA_006410875.1 Neotragus pygmaeus | reverse complement strand
TTTTAACAGGATCCCTCTGGTTGCCATGTATGGAACAGACTATAGGGAGCAAGAAGTAGAGAGCCCGTTGAGGAAGGGACTGCAGTCTTCCAGGTGGGAGATAAGAGACTAGGGTATCCTAACTCAGGGTGGAGATAGGCGTGGTGGTCAGCTCTGCTGACTGGAATGTTGTGCATGGATGGAGTTGGATGAAGCAGGCTAACGCATTTGTGGTCGCGCTTACTACAATGCCCAGCACCGTTCAAACGGCTTACCAGGCTTAACTCATTTAATCCCAACATCCACAGTGTGCGGTATGTTCTATTATTTATTCCCATTTTACAGAGGGGGAAACTAAGGCACAGAGAGGTTATATGACTTGCGGACAGTCACACGGCCAGCAAGAAGAGGCAGCAGGACTTGAACCTTAATGTCTGGCTCTAGAGTCCAAGCTCTTAACCACAGCTCGAACCTCAGGGTAGCCGGAGCAGAGCAGAGACAACATAACGCTGGAGGGACGGGTCAGCGATCTAGGCAGGGCCATCTCAAATGATTCTGGGAACTGGGTCGAGGGGTTTTGGGATGGAGACCGGAAGAAGGGCTCCGTTAGCAGTCGGGCGAGGACACAGACCAATGACGGAACGTTACCAGGGATGGGACCTGGGAACCGACAGGCGTGGCCTGAGAGAAGAGGCATGAGGTGGTGGCCTAAAGGGGCTTGACTTGGGACAGGGAGGTGTGCAGGATCAGGCTGGAGCTCGGAGAGGAGTGGGTGAAGGCCGAGCCCGCCGTGTTGGGGGTGACAGTCATAGGGCAAAGCCTGATAACGGCTAGGAGAAACCAGGCGCAAGGGGCGAGTCGCAGCATATCTCGGGACTGCAGGGATATTGGCCTGAGATAGACGCGCGCGGCCAGGGAGGGGGCGGGGAAGAGGGCGAGGCTAGCAGGACTAGCGGGCCAGGAGATTGGCGGAGCCAGGGAAGGGGGCGGGGCCAGAGACGGGGAGAGGTCCGGACCTCGTGTTGCCGTGGCAGTCGGAGTTAGAAGTGGATATTGGGACAGGGAATCTGCGGGCGATGGGCGCGGTGTGACTCCCTGCCCTCCGTTCCCTCCCAGCTCTTTCAAGTGAGAGATGGAACACGCGCAGGGTTGAGAGGTGGGGCCAAAGTGGAGGGTTGGACCTGGATTGTCATGAGTCCTTCCGCCAAGCCGTCGAGTTGTAGAGAGCAGCGCCAGCCATAGGCCCCCTGCATCTCGGCAGAGAGGTTACCGCCTCTGGGAGCGGAGCCTGGATTGAGAGGGCGGAGCCCTAAGGTGGGAGTGGTCCTGGGATTGACAGACTCCTCCCCCCGGTTTGTCGGCGGGGACGGCATTTTCAGTCCTATATGGGGTTGCGTCTTCAGTGTCTAGAAGAAGGCGGGACCCGGGGTGGGCGGGGTCCGAGACTGACGTGCGCCCGCTCCGGCTCGCAGGCGCATCGTGGACCGCATGGACCGCGCCGGAGACGGGGATGGCTGGGTGTCGCTGGCCGAGCTCCGCTCGTGGATCGCACACACGCAGCAGCGGCACATACGGGACTCAGTGAGCGCGGCCTGGAACACGTACGACACAGATCGCGACGGGCGTGTGGGTTGGGAGGAGCTGCGCAACGCCACCTACGGCCACTATGAGCCGGGTACGCGGCGAGAATCGACCCCTGGTCCCCTCACACACCGTGACCTGGACATTTATGACACCTTCATCCTGAGAACCTCAAGCCACGTTAACCAGATCCCTAACCTTTGACTTCTGACCCTTGACCAGGGCCCATCCGCAATCCCTGATCTCTGGTTCCTCATTCTGACATCCACTGGGGACCTCAGTTTCTTGACCAGGGACATCTAATAGCCCGAGCACTATCAGCCTGACCTTTGACCTCTGACTTCTCATCCTGAGAACCCCAAAGCCATTTCCTCTGCCTCTGACTCTGAATTCCCACCTCTCATCACCAGGCCCAAGCCCTCTGCCCCAAAAGGGCTCTCATCCTCTGGCACCTGAACCCTCACCCCAGCCCCCTTCCAGACTTCTTCACATACTCTCAGGGGGATCTTTCCACACTCGGAGCTGACCCTGACCTTCCTTTGCTCAAGTCAGGGTCCTCAGGCTTACCCAACCTCAGCCCCACCTCAGCCAACCTGCCACTTTCAATTTTCTGCATTTTCTGTCCCAGCTAAATGGATCTTCTGCAGTTCCCCTGAACTCAGCATACTTTGCAAACCTCTGTACTCTGCACATACCATTTCCTTTGCTGAAAATGCTCTTCCCTTCCTCTGTTCCCAGCAAGCTGAGTCAGTAAACTGCACCAGAGTGTGACTTCAGGGCCCAGAGGGCTGGTGTCAACTCAAAGTCCATCCTTCCTGACTGCATAACCTTGGGCAAGTGATTTCCTCTCTCTGACAGTCAGTTTTCTTCATAAAGTGAGGAAAAACAAAATAACTCACTGTACTCGCTTCTTGGGAGGATGAATTGCAATTTTGTAGATAAAGAGCTTAGCACATCATCAGCTCTCACTACAAGGTAGCTACTGTTA
Organism: Neotragus pygmaeus; assembly: GCA_006410875.1. NCBI lineage: Eukaryota > Metazoa > Chordata > Mammalia > Artiodactyla > Bovidae > Neotragus > Neotragus pygmaeus. The sequence continues at coordinate 42,807 of SJYV01024643.1, read as the reverse complement.
ATTATTATTAATCAGTGGAGGTCTTCCTGCCGTGACTCCCCTGAGTTAGATTCCTCTATCTTAAAGCCCAGTCCACCAAGACCCCTCCTTCCCCAGGTGAAGAATTTCATGACGTGGAGGATGCGGAGACCTATAAGAAGATGCTGGCTCGGGACGAGCGGCGTTTCCGGGTGGCTGACCAGGATGGGGACTCAATGGCCACTCGGGAGGAGCTGACGGCCTTCTTGCACCCCGAGGAGTTCCCTCACATGCGGGACATTGTGATTGCTGTGAGTGGGGCCTGAGGAATCCGGCTTCTTACCTCCCTTCCTGGGACCTAGGCTTCTGATGCCAAGACTTGCCTCCCAGAGTTTATCTTGGGGGCCCCAGTGCCCACCCTCCACTCCCTAGTGTCTGTCTCTCCTAATCTGGCCTCTTCCTTTCTTTTCTTTTTAAAATATTTATTTATTTATTTGGCTGCACTGGATCTTTGTTGCAGCACATGTGATCTTTAGTTGTGTCCTGAAAACTCTTGGTTGTGGCATGTGGGATCCCATTCCCCGGCCAGGGATTGAATGCTTGTCCCCTGCATTGGGAGCATGGAGTCTTGGCCACTGGGCCACCAGAGAAGTCCCTGGCCTCCCCCTTTCTGTGCTCACATTTGGTATCCAAGCACCCAGGCTACCTTCAGAAAATCATCCCCCTTCATAACTGCCTGAGAGGAGACCCTGTCCAGGCTGAATCCCAGGAAAATTCCAACCCTAGACATGGAGTATCCACTCTGAGGCCATTTCTGCTTGCCCCTTGTCTTCTGTTATTTTTGTTTTTTGCCAATGCTGTCTGTATTCTAAAGTGACAGGACTTTTTTTTCTCTTCTCCCTTTTATTTTTTCCACTAGACTTTAATCTCTAGAGCCATTTTAGGGTCATAGAAAAGTTGAATGGAAAGTCCGGACATTTCCACTGTCCCCCTGCCCATGCTAGGGGGAGTTAAATTCTTCCACCTGATCCACCTGGTGGGGGTTTCAGTATCTTTATTACATTAGACATCTCAAAGGATATTGCTTAGAATATTTTTTAGTATTTATTTTTATGTCCTAGGCTGCGCTGGGTCTTAGTTGTGGCATGCAAACTCTTTTTTTTTACTTTATTATGTGTATATTTGGCTGTTCTGGGTCTTCATTGCTGTGTAGACTTTTCTCTAGTTGCGGTGAGCAGGGCCTACTGTCTGGTTGTGGTGAGCAGGTTTCTCATTGCTTCTCTTGTTGTGGAGCATGGGTGGGTGGGCTTCAGTAGTTGGGGCGCTTGGGCTCAGTAGTTTCAGCTCCCGGGCTCTAAATAGGCAGATTTTTTACCCCTGAGCCACCAGGGAAACCCTCATGCAAACTCTTGGTTGTAGCATGTGGGAGCTAGCACCCCATCCAGGGATCGAACCCAGGTCCCCTGCATTGAGAGTGCAGAGTCTTGGCCCCTCGACCACCAGGGAAGTCTCTATGGCTCAGAATATTATCTACAGCTCTTGAAGAGGAACTTAACGACCAAACTCCTATTATTTTGTCCTGTTTGACTGCTTTTCTCTGTTTCTGCATTTTCTCAGCCCCAATGCCTCTTTCTCCCCAGGAAACCCTGGAGGATCTGGACAGGAACAAAGACGGCTATGTGCAAGTGGAGGAGTACATCGGTGAGTGGGCCCGACTCTCCCCCTGAGGACACCTGTCCTCTCCCCAGCCACGGGTAGCAGCTGATATACATCAGCCGTTAGAGCAAAGACCCTCTGAAGTGGAGGCTGCCTGAATCCATTCACCCAAAACACTCACGGAGCATCAGCTGTGGGTCAGGCCTGGGGGCCTTTACCGATGATGTATACTTGCTGGGTTTGGGCACATTTGTTTTAGTTACGTATTTATCTGTTTATTTTGGGCGGCGCTGGGTCTCCGTGGCTGTGTAGACTTTCCTCTAGCTGTGAAGAGCATGGGGGCTGCTCTCTAGTGGTGCACGAGCCTCCTCCTGTGGTGGCTTCTCCTGTAGGGCGTGGGGGCTTCACAAAGGCTCTAGAGCTCTGGCTCAGTTTCCTTGGGGCATATGGGATCTTCCCAAATCAGGGATCAGACCTGTGACTCCTGCATTGGCGAGCGGATTCTTTACCACTGAGCCACCAGGGAAGCCCTCCAGCAAATCTTGATCAAACACCCACTGTGTGCCAGGCCCAGGAAACGTTTATTGACTTCCTTCGGTGTGCCAGACCAGAGAAGTATGTATCAAGCACCTACCGTGTGCTTCAGTTTCCTCATCTTGTAAATGGAGATAATAGACCACCTACCATGTAGGAGCTGTATATATAGTCAACCCAAATGCCCATCAATGGATGAATGGGTAAACAGGAGGGGATCCAGCCAGGCCATGGAATACTGTTCAGCTTTAAAAAAAAAAAAAAAAAGAATGAAGCACCATCCATATAACAATGTGGATCAACCTTGAGAACATCAGGCTGAGTGAAGAAGCAGACATAAAAGGCCACATTGTACATGATCCCAGTTATCTGAAATGTCTAGAGTAGGAAAATCCATAGTGATAGAAATCAGATAATCAGTTTCCAGGGGGCTGGAGGGAGGAAGGAATAGGAAGTAACTGCCGAATGGGCATAGGTGTCTTTTGGGGAAATGAAGATGTTCTGGAACTAGAGGGGGCTATTGTCACTAATGGTGAATCTTAGGTTGTGGGCTTTCTACCACGATTCCAAAATAAAAATTAAAGAACCCTATGTACTTCCAGTTACTATGGTCATCATTTCCCATAAGAAACGATGACTGGGACTTCTCTGGGGGTACAGTGGTTAGGACTGGGCGCTTTCACTTCCATGGACACAGGTTCAGTTCATGGTTGGGGAACTAAGATCCTGCAAGCCGTGAGGTGTGGCAGGAGAAAAGAGAAGTCTGAAGGTTAACTGGGTAACTGTATGCCCAGCACCTGCTCCGTTATTTTTTCCCCCGCCTGCTCCATCTTTGATGACATCTCTAAGACAGCTCCCTGGTTCAAACCCAGAGGAGAAGAAAGCATTCTTTCCTAATTACGGTGGCTTTGTGTCTGGTATAAAAAGACTTGTCTGTTTGTAATGTCTTCCGGATCTATCTGTGGGCCCTTGGGGTGAAGGGTATTACAAATATTTACAAATGACTGCCACAAAGGAGGGGCTCCTAGAATCTTGAGGGATGTTCTGGATATGGTGAGCTGTTCAAAGTGTAGCTTCAGAAGATCGCCTATAAAAATTTTCACTCATTCCTCCTTCCTATGAACACCTACTATGTGCCAAGCAATGCACACTCTTGTGTCACGGGTGTATCAACCAAATGGATGGATGATTCAGTCAATCAAATGCCCAATCCATCAGTGAAGTCAGTTTCACGTGTAGTATAGGGATCACTGGAGAAGGGAATGGCAACCCACTCCAGTATTCTTGCCTGGAGAACCCCATGGACAGAGGAACCTGGTGGGCTACAGTCCATGGGGTCACAAAGAGTCAGATACGACGGAAGCGACTTAACACGCATAACATGCATGCATAAGGGATCACCTGTAAATCAGGTATGTTCCTAATCGGATTTAAACAGAAGAGGAAATTAAGGCAAAGGACAGTGAAAGGCCCGGGATCTGGAAATGTCAGAACCAGGCTGGGAGGTCCTGGGAACCGCCCCTGACGTCACCCCCTCTCGCCCCCGACTGCCCCATCCCAGCTGACCTGTACACAGCAGAGCCCGGGGAGGAGGAGCCGGCCTGGGTGCAGACCGAGCGAGAGCAGTTCCGGGACTTCCGGGATCTGAACAAGGACGGGAAGCTGGATGGGAGTGAGGTGGGCCACTGGGTGCTGCCCCCTGCCCAGGACCAGACCCTGGTGGAGGCCAACCACTTACTGCACGAGAGCGACACGGACAAGGTGTGCAGACGGGGCCGGCTGGCGGGTGGGTGGCCGGCGCTGTGGGATGCGCAGAAATGACCAAGACACGGGCCTGGGGCTTTGGGGTTCTTGTTTGAAGAAAGGAAAAGGGACAGAGTTTGAGATGGGGAGGGAGAAGACGGGGGACCAGGGACTCAGAGGGCGATGGAGATCGGGAGGCCATTCTTAGTTTCAGGGAGGAGCCTCCCAGATGGGGTCCATTGCCGGTCCCCTGACCTTTGACCCCCTCAGGATGGCCGTCTGAGCAAGGCTGAGATCCTGGGCAACTGGAACATGTTCGTGGGCAGCCAAGCCACCAACTACGGTGAGGATCTGACACGGCACCACGACGAGCTCTGAGCCCCATGAGCCCACTGCCGCCTTGTTGCCCCGTGGGCTGACCTGCGGCGCCCCAGTGGCCAGGCCCCCGACCTGTCCAGCCCTGCAGGAGGTGGACACTGACCTTGGCGTCCCCCTGCCCCTGGGCGCTCCACGGACTCACCACTGGGTCAACTTCTCTCCCTGAGACACTGCGGCCCCTCCCAGCTCCCCAAAGGGGCTCACAGGCCCAAATGATGAGATGAGGGACCACCCCTTTCTCACTGACAGTCTCTCAGCCCAGACCAAGGCCGCCCGACATCAAGCTCAGCCTCCAAAGGCCTCCACTAACCCCCTAGCTCCAAATCTGAGCCTCACCCCACACAGCGGAGAAATACACCTCCAGGTGCCCTGAACTCGCCCCCAGCACCTGCCCAAAGGATGTCTCTTCTCTGCCAGGGAGGCAATAAAATCCAGTGCTGGGGCCTCGCCTGTGTGTCTCTCTGAAGGGGGGACCCGGGCCTCGGGGGCTGTGACTGGGAGAGGAACATGTTGGGAGTTGGGGGACTGCTGTGGGTTGAAGAATGGAACTAGGCATTTGAAGAGGGGGCTCTAGAGGTTGGGCAAGGTTTGAGGTTTTTCCTTAAGTTATACATAATGACCCATCTCGGGGAACCTACCTCCCGGGTTGTTCGGTTGCTCAGTCGTGTCTGACTCTTTGCCACTCCATGCCAGGCTTCCCTGTCCTTCACTGTCTCCCAGAGATTGCCCAAACTCATGTCTATTGAGCTGGTGATGCCATCCAACCATCTCATCCTCTGTCATCTTCTTCTCCTCCTGCCCTCAGTCTTTCCCAACATCAGGGTCTTTTCTAGCGAGTCAGTTCTTTGCATCAGTGGCCAAAGTATTGGAGCTTCAGCTTTAGCATCACTCCTTCCAATGAATATTCAAGATTCATTTCCTTTAGGACTGACTAGTTTGATCTTGCAGTCCAAGAGACTCTCCAGAGTCTTCTCCAGCACCACATTTTGAAAGCATCAATTCTTCAGTGCTCAACCTTCTTTATGGTCCAACTCCCACATCCATACATGACTACTGGAAAAGCCATAGCTTTAACTAGACAGACTTTTATCAGCAAAGGGATGTCTCTGCTTTTTAATATGCTATTTAGGGTTGTCATAGCCTCCCAGATACTGAGCATTAAGCCAGAATACCTATTTAACCCATGAGAAACCTACCTAGGTTCACCTGTAAATGATTGTGGGAAGGAAGAAATGAACACATCCCCTCCAGGCTCTGACCCAGAACCAGGACTTGCTCTCTCCCCTTTTAGTGTAAAAGAAGTCTGAATTCTAACTCGGAGAAAATGGTTCTTTGAGACATGCTAGTCCACCACCTTCTTGGTCTGCTGACTTTGTGAATAAAGTCACTATTCTTTTCCCTGACAACTTATCTCAGGATTTATTGGCCTGTTGTGGGGGGAGCAGGACCAGTTTTGGGAAAGTCAACTGGGAGCCTCCTTGCTCCTGGCCAACCCACCCGTTCGGGAATTTTGGTGTAAATCCCTAGCAGCGGTGGGACCACTTGTCCTGAGGATCTTCCCTTCAGAATTCTCCAAAGCAGCACCAGCTGCCCCATCGCTTGGCAGTTGGAGCAAGAAATGGACCTGTGGGAGCCGCTGGGTTCCACACAGTAGGGTAAGTCATTGCCGGAGGAAACTTTTGCTCCAGCTGGAGATTTTTCCTCCAGAATAAGCCAATTTGTTTTGTGTTGAAGTGGGGTACCCTGTTGGAGAGAGGCAATGATGGCTGAACTTTTCCCTGAATTGTGAACCAGTTTGTCTGATGCTGGCGTTTGTGTGTGCCGTGTGCGTTTTATTTTTCTTGTGTTTCTATCTTCGCAAGTTGAGGAATGTTCCGACTATCCCTAAAGAAAACCGTCTAGGGCACATTTTGGGTAGATGATCTGATTACAGCTACAAACCCATGACTGAGAGGCAGATAATCTTAATGGGTTACAATGTGTGATCACAGTACCTGTTAGGATCTCCACAAGAGGGTTGGGAGGGGTCATCTTGGGACTCTGCCCCATGCACCGTCAGCTTTGCCGTGTTAATTCCACTGTCTGCAGTCTCCTGGGTCACTGGTCTGGATACAGCAGCTCTCCAAGGAGTCACATTGCACAGGGGTTGAGTTGATGGTTCTTGTGATGCGTAAAACCTCGAGGTCAAACTTGTGGATTTATTTAGAGTTTTGCTTGTGGTCTGGGGTTTTTAATTTCATTTTGCTTTGGTACCATTTCTTTATTTACACACTGATGTCCAATGGAGGAAAGGAAGACAGACACAGATACACATATACAGACACACTTGCTGATAGACACACACACACCAGTCCATCCCTGTCCCAAACTGGGACATGCCCAGGGAGAAGAAAAAGGTTTTACTTGGTTCCTAAAATCACTGAAGGCCTTATCCCAGAATTCAGCCCACTTGGTGGATGCCAAGGCCAAAGGCATCTTTTAATGGTTAGAGATGTTCAATTGCTATGTATGGTTTTACATACAATAGCTCTGGAGGTATTCTGTGGTGAAGCAAGGAAGAATAATGGAATTATCTAGGTGCAAGCATTTGTGTATTACATCAGGGTGAGAAAAAGACAGTTGTCACTTAATGGTAATAGAAACCCAAGAGAATATCTATCACACAGGAAGAAGAGGAAGGGAGCGAGTTGACACGGTTGACACAACATCAACCTGTCCACTGAGGATCAGCACATAGACTTTACTCAAATGCCTTGCTGCTGCTGCTAAGTCACTTCAGTCGTGTCCGACTCTGTGTGACCCCATAGTCGACAGCCCTCAGATACCAGCTAGTGCCTGTGGACAGTTTTTTTTTCAGGACAAGTGGAGGCATTTCCCACCCAAACAGAAAAAGCCTCTGAAGTGGTGAAAACCCTCCTTAAAGAAATTATTCCCCAATTAAGATTACCTTACAGCCTTCAATTTTCTTGGGCTCCAAAATCATTGCAGATGTTGACTGCAGCCATGAAATTAAAAGACTCTTGCACTTTGTGGAGGGGGGGGGGACATGAAAAACCTAGACAGCATATTAAAAATCAAAGACACCACTTTGCTGATGAAAGTTCATATAGTCAAAACTCTTGAGAGTCCCTTGGACTGCAAGGAGATCCAACCAGTCCATCCTAAAGGAGATCAGTCCTGGGTGTTCATTGGAAGGACTGATGCTGAGGCTGAAACTCCAATACTTTAGCCACCTCATGCGAAGAGTTGGCTCACTGGAAAAGACCCTGATGCTGGGAGGGATTGGAGGCAGGAGGAGAAGGGGATGACAGGATAAGATGGCTGGATGGCATCACCAACTTGATGGACATGAGTTTGAGTGAACTCCAGGAGTTGGTGATGGACAGGGAGGCCTGGNTTCCTTCTCCAAATGTACACACTACCATATGTAAAATACATAACCAGTGGAAATGTGCTATATGACTCAGGGAACTCAAATCAGGGCTCGGTGACAGCATGGGGTGGGAGGTGGGAGAGAGGTTCAACTGGGAGGGGACATATGTATACCTGTGGCTGATTCATCTTCATGCATGGCAGAAACCAACACAGTATTGTAAAGCAATTATCCTTCAATTAAAAATAAATTAATTAAAAAGTAAAGTGTTGGCCCAAACTCTACTTTAAAAAAAAATTATTGGAGTATAGTTGATTTACAATGTTGTGTTACTTTCTGCTGTACAGCAAAGTGAATCAGTTATATGTATGCATATATCCACTCACTTTAGATTCTTTTCCCATATAGGTCATTACAGAATATTGAGTAGAGTTCCCTGTGCTACACAGTAGGTCCTTGTTATCTATTTTATATATAAAATAATTTATATTTTATATATAATAGTGTGTATATGTTGGTCCCAATCTCCCAATTTATCCCCTCACACACACACCTTTTGCCCCCGGAGAATCATAAGATTGTTTCCTACATCTGTAATTCTATGTCTGTTTTTTAATAAGTTCTTTTGCACCATCTTTTAAGATTCCATCTATAAGTGATATCATAAAATATGTGTCCTTTTCTGTCTGACCTACTTCACTTAGTATGACAATCCATCCCTGTTGCTACAAACAGCCCAGCTCTGCTTCTCTGGTTCACTTTTTATTCTTGTTTTTCTTTAGCTTAACTGAATAAGCATCAATATGCGGTCTAATAAGTACTCTATTGTGTCATTTTATGGAAATGTCAGTGATCAGTAAAATATAGTCCTTCCCTTCAGGAGCTTCCAATTGAGTTCCTATGAAAGTAATCAACTACAACAATGTGACATGATATATGTAGCAATTGTTCTGAGGAATGTTTTTGAGTGAGTAAGGCAAAGTTTGTTATTTGAAGCATTTCTCAGAGAGGAAATACGTGCCAGAGAAGACTAGCTGAAACTATTTTCAGCCCTGTGGAATTAAGTGCACAAGAGATATTTTCACCAACTTCTTTTATTTTTTCTTTAACTTTTTATTTTGTATTGGGGTATAGCCTTATTAACAACGTTGTGATAGTTTCGCCTAANAGAGAAGACTAGCTGAAACTATTTTCAGCCCTGTGGAATTAAGTGCACAAGAGATATTTTCACCAACTTCTTTTATTTTTTCTTTAACTTTTTATTTTGTATTGGGGTATAGCCTTATTAACAACGTTGTGATAGTTTCGCCTAAGGGACTCAGCCAAACGTATACATGGGCCCCTTCTCCCCCAAAATTCCCTCCCACCCAGGCTGCATTGAGTAGCGTCCGTGTGCTCTCCAGTAGGTCCTTGTTGGTTATACATCTTAAATATAGTGGAGTATACATATCCATTCCAAACTCCCTAATTATCCCTTCCTCCCATCCTTCCCCTGAGCCACTATAAGTTTGTTCTCTACATCTGTGAGTTTCTTTCTGTTTTGCAAGTATCATTTCTTTTTAGATTCCACATGTAAGGGATATCATATGATATTTCTCCTTCTCTATCTGAGTTACTTCACTCAGTATGAAAATCTCTAGGCCCATCCCTGTTGCTGCAGATGGCATTATTTCATTCTTTCTTAATGGCTGAGAATATTCCACTGAATGTATATGTGCCACATCTTCTCTATCTGTTCCTCTGTCCATGGGCGCTTAGGTGGCCTCCACGTCTTGGCTATTGTAAACAGTGCTGCACTGAACACTGGGGTGCGTGTATCTTTTCAGATTATGCTTTTCTCTGGATCAAAATCAGGTCCCCTGCATTGGGACCAAGAGTCTTAGCCACTTGACCACCAGGTAAGTCCTTGTAGATTCGTTGATAGCCACTCTGACCAATGTGAGGAGGTGCTTCATTGAAGTTTTGATTTGTATTTCCGCATGACATTGACTTTTTGAGCAGTCTAGCAAAGTTGTTTTGTAGAACACTGTACCTTCTGGATTTGTCTGGCTGTTTTCCTCCTAGTGTTTGTAACTGTATGTTTAATTTTATGTGTCAACTTGAGTGGATCACAAGGTGCCTGGATAGTTGGCTAAACATTTTTTCCAGATATGTCTATGAGGGTGTTTCTAGAGGAGATTAGCACCTGAATTGGTAGACAGTAAGGCATATTGCCCACCCCATATAGATGAGTGTGTGTGGCTCAGTTGTATCTGACTCTTTGCCACCCCGTGGACTGTAGCCTGCCAGGCTCCTCCGTCCATGTAATTTCCCAGCAAGAATACTGGAGTGGGTTGCCGTTTCCTTCTCTAGGGGATCTTCCCAACCCAGGGATCGAACCAGTGTCTCCTGCATTGGCAAGTGGATTCTTTACCCGTGAGCCACTAGGGTGAAAAAGTGTTAGTTGCTCAGTCATTTCTCTTTGCAATCCCACGGACTGTAGCCCACCAGGCTCCTCTACTCACAGGATTCTCCAGTTAAGAGTACTGGAGGGGGTTGCCATTCCCTTCTCCAGGGGATCTTCCTTCCCCAGGGATTGAACCCAGGTCTCCTGCATCACAGCAGATTCTTTACCAGCGGAGCCACCAGGGTAGCCTGCCACCTGGGCAGGTATCATCCAATCCACTACAGGCCAGAACAGAACAAAAAGGCAGAGGAAGAGAGAATTCACTCTGTGTGGCTGAATTTAGGCATCGGTCCTCTCCTGCCTTCTGGCTGGGATCTGTGCCCCGAGAACTTCTTTTTCATCTTTGGACTCTGCCTTAAACTGCACCAATAGCTTTCCTGGCTCTTTAGTTTTATACACAGCAGCTCATGAGCTCTCTTAGCCTCTGTATTCATTTAATCCATTCCTTGTAATAAATCTCTTCTTCTAAGAAGAGAATGATGACAGTGACAGCGGGACCTCCCTCCCAAGATCAGGTTATGGAGAAAAGTGTGACATGGGCTCCATCTCTCTCTCTCTCCTTCTCCCTCTGTCTCTCCTTTCATGCTGGGATTGCATGGAATGGGCAGAATCTCAGGCCCTCACTCCAGCAATATTTAGGAAACTGAAATCTAATAACAATTTTGAGAAAGAGCTCGTAAACAGATTCTGCAGTGCAAGTGGCATTTGGAGATGATCGCACCCCTGGCCTACACTTTTCACTTTCATGCATTGGAGAAGGAAATGGCAACACACTCCAGTGTTCTTACCTAGAGAATCCCAGGGATGTGGGAGCCTGGTGGGCTGCCATCTCTGGGGTCGCACAGAGTCGGACACGACTGAAGCAACTTAGCAGCAGCAGCAGCAGCACCCCTGGCCTACAGATTGCTACGACCTCATGAGAAACAAGGAGCTAGGAAAACCCACCTAAATCTTTCCGAAGTTTCCCGGCGGCAGAAACTATAGGGTAATAAACATTGCTTATTTCAAAGATGCTGAACTTAAGTGTTATTGTTTTCCAACAATGAACATTCACCCCAAGCTGTTCAGCTCCTAGTTTTACATTCCACTATTGTTGCCTGACTCTATGTTCACAAGATGCTAATCTTCTGCAACGAAAGCTTCCTTTTATTTTTTCTTTAGTTTTTTTCCTGAGTGGAAAGATAATTACATCTTATTTTCAATCAATATTGTTATTTTCTCTTCAAAAGCAAGAGGGCAGATTAAGGGTCCCCGGGTTTTAGACTCCCTCACAGAAAACCCAACAAGCGACTATCCAGGCAAGAACACTTGTGTGGGGACTTCCCTGGTGGTCCAGTGGTTAGGACTCAGCCCTTTGACTGCTGGGAACTTGGGTTCCATCCCTGGTGGGGCAACTAAGATCCCACAAGCTGTGTGATGCAGCAAAAAAAGAATAGCTGTGTGAAAATTCTAGATCCCAGCGGGAAGGATGAAGAACCCCTTGAACAACAAAACTGAGCAAAGCCGCATTAGGAGGGTGTGAAGAGTGGTCTCCCTGTGACCACCACTCTCCCAGCCTGGTACAGCGCCGCACAGACAACATACCCCTGTGCCTGCAGTTTTTCCAGTGGGGAGAGCCCGAGGTTGACATCCAGTTTGGCCAGGATTCTGGAGGGCCTCCCCAGAGGGCACACTTATATCTCATCTCCCAGGAAACACTGGGGGAATCATCAGGGCTACACCAAACGGGGTCAGCTTGAAATCAAGCGGGAGAAAAGGGCACCCGACAGCCAATGCAGGGATCATGTTGTGGCACCGTAGTGTTCCTGCTGGTGAGGCACCGAGCAGAGTGCCCCGAGAGTGATGCCACCCCCCATCTGAGGCGAGGCTCCCCGGGAGTGATGCCACCCCCCACATCTGAGCAGAGCTCCCCGGGAGTGATGCCACCCCCCGATCTGAGCCGGGGCTCCCCGGGAGTGATGCCATCCCCCCACATCTGAGCCTGGGCTCCCTGGCTGACCAGAGAACACAGTCAGTGGTTCTGTCCAGATTTGGTATCCAGCCAGCAGTCCAGCCCAGCCAAGGGGCTCACTCTACCACCCCAACTGGACAGAGAGTCGAGCTTGCGGGCTTGCTCAAATGCAGAGCACGGTGTCTTTCCCCAGGCACCCAGGGCAGCCTGAGCAAACAGCCTACACGTTACCCTCGATCTGTAGCGCCCCGCCTTCAGGACCACATGATGACCGCCTATGGCCCTGCCCGTTTTTTGAGCAGAGCCTGGGGCCCGACCTGGACAGGAAGCCAGGTTGGCAATCCTGCCCAGTGGTGGAGCACAGCCCCACAACCCTGTCCAGTGGGGACACCAGGGAGCCCAGATGGCAACCTTGTCTGACAGCAGAGCAGAGGCCCACCCGCCCCCAACCCCGCCCCAGCCTTGTGCTAGCACGAGAAACAGCCTTGCCCTACTAGAGACCCCAAAGCAAGCCCTGCTGGCCTGTGGGGGCTGCCAGCCAACACCCACTGCACCCCAGACTGGGTGGACTGGTGAAGGCTTTCTCTGCCAAAGTGACTGTGTAGACCCTGGAAGAGGAGCCTTCTTCCTCCAGGGCAAGGATTCAAGAATCACAAGTAATCAGGTGCACAGTGAGTGAAGTCACTCAGTCATGTCCGACTCTTTGTGGCCCCATGAGCTGTAGCCTAACCAGGTTCCTCTGTCCATGGAATTTTCTAGGCAAGAATACTCGAGTGGGTTGCCATTTCCTTCTCCAGGAGATCTTCCCAACCCAGGGATTGAACCCAGGTCTCCCTCATTGTAGGCAGACGCTTTACCCTCTAAACCACCAGGGAAGATCATCAAGACACCGTCAAAGAAAACAAATGAAGCTCCACAAACCCTAAAATATGTAGAATTATGAATTGTATGGGGCATCCCAGGTGGCGCCAGTGGTAAAGAACCTGCCTGCCAATGCAAGAGACATAAGAGATGCAGGTTTGATCCCTGGATTGGGAAGATCCCCTGGAGGAGGGCATGGCAACCCAACATCAGTATTCTTGCCTCAGAATCCTGTGGACAGAGGAGCCTGGCAGGCTACAGCCCATAGGATCACAGAGTCAGACATGACCGAAGGGATTTAGCGTGTATGCATGTGTGAATTTTATAATAAAGAATTCAGAATAAACTCTTAAAGAAATTCACTGAAGACCCCCCCAAAACCCCACATAGATAACTAAATGAAATAGAAAAATAACACATGAACAAAATTCCAGCAAAAAAATAAAAACTATTAAAAAAATCAGATTAGAACTTAAGAATGCAATGAATGAAATGAAATATTCAAGAGTTTCAACAGTCAGATGAAAGAAATGGTGAACTTGAAGATAAGTCTTTTGAAGTTTTCCAGTCAGAAGATCAAAGGGCAAAAAAAAAGAGTGAAGAACAGCACTTATGCAATACCATCAAAGGCCGTATCATTGGTATTATGGGAATTCCAGAAAGATAAGAGAGAGACATTATGGAAAAAAGTTAGTATCTCTTCTGACCATGATATCATGAAGCTAAAAATCAATAACAGGAGATAAATGGGAAAATTAACAAATATGTGGAACTTAAACAATGTGTTCTGAACAAATATGGGTCAAAGAAGAAATCAAAAGGAAAATTAAGAAAAAATTAAGACTAGCAAAAATAAATATACAACATACCAAAACTTATGGGATGAAATGAAAATACTTCTTTTTTTTTCTGGGCCACGACACAGCTTGTAGGATCTGTTTCCCAACCAAGCTTTGAACCAGGGCTACAGCAGTGAATGTGCTGAGTACTAATCACCAGACCACTAGAGAATTCCTGGAGGTAGTTCAACAGGGAAGTTTATAGCGATGAATGTTTAAGAAAAAAGAAGAATCTCAAATAAACAACCCAAAATTGAACTATACCTCAAGGAACTAGAAGCAGAACAAACTAAACCAAAAGAAGAAGAAAGAGAATAAGAAAGATTAGAATAGAAATTAAAAAAAAAAGAACAGAACTAAATGAAATAGAAACTAGAAAAACAGACCCCATAATCAAGTGGGAGTTATCCCTGGGATGCAAAGTTGACTTAACATACACAAATCAATAAATGTGATATAGCACATTAACAAAATGAAGAATTAAAATCATATGGCATCTCAACCAATGCAGAAAAATATTTGCTAAAATTCAGATAACCTGATTTAAAATGGGCAAGGACCTAAACAGACAGTTTTCCAGAGAAGACATACAAATGACCGACGGGTATATGAAAAGGTGTTCAACATCACTAATCTTCAGGGAAATGGAAATCAAAACCACAATTAGATACAACCTCACACTTGTTGGAATGTCTTCAGAAGATGAGAAAACCTGTTGATTGAGGACGTGGAGAAAAAGAGAATGCTTGAGCAGTACTGTTTGGAACTTAAATTTGTACAGCTAATATGGAAAATTGTATGAAGTTTCTTCTAAAAATTAAAAATAAAGCCAGCACGTAATACAGAAATCCCACTCCTGGGTACATAAACAAAGGAAATAAAATCAGTAGCTTGAAAAAAATACCTGCACTTATATGTTCATTGCAGCATTATTCACAATAGCCAAGAAACAGAAATACTAAATGTCCATTGATGGATGAATAAATAAAGAAAAGGTGGCCTATGGGGAGAGAATGTTATATTACTCAACCATGAAAAAGAAGGACATCTTGCCATCTGAAACATGGATGAACCTGGAGGACATGCTGCTAAGTGAAATCAGCCAGGCACAGAAAGACAAATACTGTATGATATCAGTGATAGGAGGAATGTATTGATAAAACTCTCAAACTCATAGAGCCCAAGAGTAGTATAATGGAGGTTCCCAGTAGTTGAGGGTGAAGAAAATAAGGTGAGATTTGATTTTTTTTTCAAATTAAAAATTTTTATTTTCACTTTATTTTACTTTACAATACTGTATTGGTTTTGCCATACATTGACACGAATCTGCCACGGGTGTACATGAGTTCCCAATCCTGAACCCCACTCCCACCTCCCACCCCATATCATCTCTCTGGATCGTCCCCGCGCACCAGCCCCCAGCATCCTGTATCCTGTCTCGAACATAGACTGGCGATTCGTTTCTTACATGATAGTATACATGTTTCAATGCCATTCTCCCACATTGTCCCACCCTCTCCCTCTCCCTCAGAGTACAAAAGTCCGTTCTATACATCTGTGTCTCTTTTGCTGTAGGAGAGATTTGCAATGGTACATAATTTCAATTGTAAGATGAATAAGCTCTGAGGATCTAATGTACAGCATGGGGACTATAGTTAATAATAGGGTATTGTGTACTTGAAATCTGCTAAGAGTAAATCTTAAGTGTTCTCATCACAAAAAAAATTTTTAAACATTTGAGATGTTACTACTCACTTGATTGTAGTAATAATGACACAAAATATATGAAATCGTCATGTTATACACCTTAGTTAGGACATGGTAACATCGACAGACGAATGGAGAAGGAAATTGTGGTACATATACACAATGTAATATTACTCAGCTATAAAAAAAGAACACGTTTGAGTCAGTTCTACTGAGGTGGATGAAACTGGAGCTTATTATGCAGAGTGAAGTAAGCCAGAAAGAGAAACACCAATACAGTGTATTAACGCATATATATGGACTTTAGAAAGATGGTAACGATGACCCTATATGCAAGACAGCAAAAGAGACACAGATGTAAAGACCAGACTTTTGGACTCTGTGGGAGAAGGCGAGGGTGCGTTGATACGAGAGAATAGCATTGAAAGTTATGTATTACTGCGTGTAAAACAGCTGACCAGTGCAAGTTTGATGCGTGAAGCAGGGCACTCAAAGCTGGTGCTCTGAGACAACCCCAGGGATGGGGTGGGGAGGGAGGTGGGAGGTGGGAGCGGGGTTCAGGATGGGGAACACATGTACACCTATGGCTGATTCATGTTGATGTATGGCAAAAACCACCACAATATTGTCAAGTAATTAGCCTCAATTAAAACAAATAAATTGACTAAAAAACCATATTGTACAGACTTAGTATATATATAAAATTTTTACTTGTCAATCATACCTCAAATAAAGCTGGGGATGGGAGAGAAGTTTATTGTTTAATTGTCATGCATTTTGGGATTTTCCAGCTATTTTTCTATCATTGATTTCTAGTACATGCACAGCGATGTGGGGATATATATATTTGGCCATACTTCGTGACCTGCGGGACTTTCGTTCCCCCGACTGAAGACTGAGCCCAGGCCTGCTGAGTGGAAGCATCGAGTCCTAACCACCGGACCACCAGGGGGTTCTTTTTTATGATTTCTATTCTTTCAAATGTGTTAAGGGATGTTTTCTGTTTCAGACTGTGGCCTAGCTTCACGTATGAATTTGAAAGGAATGTATATTCTGCTGTTGAAGATGAAGTATTCTTTAAATATCTATTAGAGCCATTGATTGATGGTGCCTTTCAGTTCACCTGTATCCTTACTTCTTTTCTGCCGGCTGGACCTATCAATTACTGACAGAGAAGTGCGGAAGTGCATTTTATATAAGTCCATTTCTCTCCTCTCCTGGCATAACAGTCTTCTCAAAATTGTTTTCAGTGTTTTTTCTATAGTTTGCAATGTATATTTAAAACAAATTTAAGTCCACTTTTAAATGCCTATACCCCTTGGCAACTCCTCCTTTTCTTCCCTTAGAACATTGGTGTCATCCATTTTATCTATTCATACAGTTACTATGACAATACCCTGTTGCAGTCATTCCTATGAACATTTATCTATTAGATCAATTCAAAATAACAAAATGAATATTTTATTTTACCTACATTCATTCCTTCTCTCACACTCTTCTTATCTTTGTGAGATGCAAGTTTCTGACCTATATGATTTTCCTTTTCTCTAAAGAACTTCTTTAACATTTGTTTTTTTAATTGAGATATAACTGACATGTCACACTGGGAAGGTTAAAGTGTGCAACATGTTGCTTTGATATGTATAGATTACAATCAGATTACCGCGTGATGCTAACACCTCCATCATGTCCCATGATTATAATTTCTTTTTTTTGTGGTGAGTCCCTTTAAGATTGAATTTTGTAGCCAATTTGAAGTATATAATATGGTATTATTAACTATAATAATAAAGCTGTGCATCAGATCTCTAGAATTTACTAACCTTTTCACTGCAATTTGTTTCCTTTGACTAACATCTCCTTAAATCCCCCACTGTCTCTGAGCTTCCTGGCCTGTGGTTTAGTGTCCGGCAGTAAGCTGGAGAAATTCCAGGTTATTACTGCTTTCTTCCTTTATTCCCTTCTCTGTCTTTTCCTTCTACTGTTCCCCTGGTGTGACACATTTTGTAATTGCCCCACAGCCCTCGTAGACTCCGGTCCAGTTTGTTTTCCCAGTCTTTATTCTCTTTGCTTTCCAGTTTTCTTTTCTTTGAAAATATCTATTTATTTGACTGCACTGGGTCTTAGGGTCTTAGTTGCAGCACGTGGGATCTTTCATTGACATGTAGGGTCTACTTGCCTGACCAGGAATTGAACACAGGCCCCCTCTTTGGAATGGTGGAGTCAGCCACTGGACCACGAGGGAAGTCCCTTCAGTTTTCAGTTTGGATTGATACATCCTCAAACTCAGTGATTCTTCCTTCAGCTGCATCTAGTCTACTAACAAGCCCATCAAGGCCTTCTGCATTTCTCTGTTGGTGTTTTTGACCTCCATCACTTCTTTATTTTCCTCTGTTTCATTAAGGTTTTTTCCTGAAGTTTTATCGTGTTTTGTTTGGAATACATATCTGGGTTGCTTCGAATTGGCTTGACGCTCTGAGTTGGTTTCTGTGCATTAGATGCCGCAGTCACCTCTCCCTGTCTTGCAGGGTTGGCCTTGTGTAGGAGATGAGAGCTTTATTGTTCGAGCTGCCCTAGCTCCTCATTGTTTCTCAATTTTCTTGTGAGTCAAGTGGTATTTTACTTTTAATAGCTCCCAGTGGTTGAGGATGTGCCAAGACCAGTCGGTGCCAAAGGAGACGATCTTAGTCAGCACCTAGATTCAAGCTGATTGGAAGCCAGATCCCCAGGCAAGCGGCTTTCACAGAATGCAAGTATACACAGTCCTGTGGGGTGACAAGCATAAGCCCCACCGGCCACTAGAGCCGAGGCATCCAGAGGTGGCCTCTGGGTGACAGTTGCAAAAATCAGGGCTCCAGACAAGTGCATTAGTTCCTTTCTAGGAGATGCCAGTGAGGTGCGGGCAGGCGGAAAGTGAAAGAAAGTGAAAGTCGCTCAGTCGTGTCCGACTCTTTGCCACCCCGTGGACTATATAGACCCAGCCAGGCTCCTCTGTCCATGAGGATTCTCCAGGCAAGAATATTGGAGTGGGTTACTATTCCTTTCTATAGGGGATCTTCCTGACCCAGGAATCGAATTCAGGTCTCCTGCATTGTAGGTGGGTTCTTGACTGTCTTAGCTACCACGGAAGCCCAGGCAAAGGGAGAGTGTAAAGGTGGGGTCCCCTGGCTGACATTCCCTGAGCCCCTCCATAGCCTCTTGATGCCTCTGTGTGTTAGTCGCTCTTTGTGACCCCCCTGGACTGTAGCCCTCCCGGCACCTCTGTTCATGGGATTGATTCTCCAGGCAGGAATACTGGATTGGGTTGCCATTTCCTTCTGCAGGGGATCTTCCCAACCCTGGGATCACATCCGGATCTCCTGCACTGTAGGCAGCTTCTTCACTGAGCCACCAGGGAAACCCCCTCAATGCCTCTAGACGCGTACCACATAGCAAGCCTGCTCCTAAATCAAAGTTCCAGGACAAGCAAGTTGGCCTCTTTCTCCGAAAGCCCTGGGGTGTATTTCAGGCGGCTCTCTGTGTAGTACCCTGGGGGTGGTGGCCTGCCAAGAGCTGTCGATCGGATTGCTAGATTCTTGTGCATGCCGGAATACAGGGGCCCCTGGCCGCCAGAGCCAAGGAATCAAGCTGCCAAAACCAGAGGACCAGAGGTAAAAACTGGGGCACCAGATAAGCATAAGAGCTCCTCTCGAAGAGATGCTGTCCGACTGGAGCTGAGCAGAGGTAAATCATAAGATAGCATCACCCTCCAAGATCTCAGGAAGGGTTTAAGGTCAACCTTAGATGTGCCTTTCATTAGAAGCCTGCCCCTCAGGCAGCAGCTATGATGATAAACTGATAAGCCTCTCTCACAGAAAGACCAAGCTTCTGGGTCTGTGGCCTCCGACCATGCCCCAGGGATGGTAGAGGTTTACGAATTCTTTCTCCTTGATTCCTGTTGTAGGACTCCTGGAGCAAAAACCCCACTGGCCAGCAGAACCAGGTGTTGCCAGTAGCAGCCGCAAAAGGCAGGGACCAGACAAGGGTACAGGTTCCTTTTTGGAAGATATTGGTGAGCTGGAGCAAGACACAGGGAGAAGGCAGATTGCATTCATGGGTCTCCATTCCCCAAGAGCATCTCCATAGGCCCATACAAGTGAGTCAAAGCAGAAGCCCATCCTTTAGGCCAAAACTCCTGAACAAAGAAAACAGGTCTCTTTCTCAGAAAGCCTAGAGAAGTATTATAGTCTGCTATCGGTGCGGCTCCCTGCCAAGAACTGATTGTTACAGTCCTATGGGGCCTGAGAATGCAAGTCCTCTCCTTTGGCACTGGCTGGACTTGGCACACCCTCAACCACTGGGAGCTATTAAAAGTAAAATACTGCTTGACTCACAAAGGAATTGAGAAACAATGAAGAGCTAGGGCAGCTCGAACAATAAAGCTCTCATCTCCTACACAAGGCCAACCCTGCAAGACAGGGAGAGGTGACTGTGGCATCTAATGCACAGAAAGCCACACAATGTCAAGCAAAATGAAGCAACCCAGAAACATGTTCCAAACAAAGCAAGATAAAACCTCCAGGAAAAACCTTAATGAAACAGAAAAGTAAAGAAATGATAGAGGTCAAAAACACAATACAAACGGGCAGGTGTGCGTGCTTAATCACTTCAGTCGTGTCTGACTCTCTGCGACCCCAGGGACTGTAGCCCACCAGGCTCCTCTGTCCATGGGATTCTCCAGGCAAGAATACTGGAGTGGGTTGCCATTTCCTTCTCCAGGGGATCTTCCTGACCCAGAGATTGAACCTGCATCCCTTACATCTCCTGCACTGGCAGGTAGGTTCTTTACCCCAGCGCCACCTGGGAAGCTCATATACAGATAGGGACACTGGACGTATGTACAAGTCCCCCTTTGGGAGAAACTGGTGTTCTGGAGCGCCACAGGGTGGAGATCCACCTACCAGCAGGAGCAAGGTGGCAGGAGTCGGGNCCTGACCAGGAATTGAACACAGGCCCCCTCTTTGGAATGGTGGAGTCAGCCACTGGACCACGAGGGAAGTCCCTTCAGTTTTCAGTTTGGATTGATACATCCTCAAACTCAGTGATTCTTCCTTCAGCTGCATCTAGTCTACTAACAAGCCCATCAAGGCCTTCTGCATTTCTCTGTTGGTGTTTTTGACCTCCATCACTTCTTTATTTTCCTCTGTTTCATTAAGGTTTTTTCCTGAAGTTTTATCGTGTTTTGTTTGGAATACATATCTGGGTTGCTTCGAATTGGCTTGACGCTCTGAGTTGGTTTCTGTGCATTAGATGCCGCAGTCACCTCTCCCTGTCTTGCAGGGTTGGCCTTGTGTAGGAGATGAGAGCTTTATTGTTCGAGCTGCCCTAGCTCCTCATTGTTTCTCAATTTTCTTGTGAGTCAAGTGGTATTTTACTTTTAATAGCTCCCAGTGGTTGAGGATGTGCCAAGACCAGTCGGTGCCAAAGGAGACGATCTTAGTCAGCACCTAGATTCAAGCTGATTGGAAGCCAGATCCCCAGGCAAGCGGCTTTCACAGAATGCAAGTATACACAGTCCTGTGGGGTGACAAGCATAAGCCCCACCGGCCACTAGAGCCGAGGCATCCAGAGGTGGCCTCTGGGTGACAGTTGCAAAAATCAGGGCTCCAGACAAGTGCATTAGTTCCTTTCTAGGAGATGCCAGTGAGGTGCGGGCAGGCGGAAAGTGAAAGAAAGTGAAAGTCGCTCAGTCGTGTCCGACTCTTTGCCACCCCGTGGACTATATAGACCCAGCCAGGCTCCTCTGTCCATGAGGATTCTCCAGGCAAGAATATTGGAGTGGGTTACTATTCCTTTCTATAGGGGATCTTCCTGACCCAGGAATCGAATTCAGGTCTCCTGCATTGTAGGTGGGTTCTTGACTGTCTTAGCTACCACGGAAGCCCAGGCAAAGGGAGAGTGTAAAGGTGGGGTCCCCTGGCTGACATTCCCTGAGCCCCTCCATAGCCTCTTGATGCCTCTGTGTGTTAGTCGCTCTTTGTGACCCCCCTGGACTGTAGCCCTCCCGGCACCTCTGTTCATGGGATTGATTCTCCAGGCAGGAATACTGGATTGGGTTGCCATTTCCTTCTGCAGGGGATCTTCCCAACCCTGGGATCACATCCGGGTCTCCTGCATTGTAGGCAGCTTCTTCACTGAGCCACCAGGGAAACCCCCTCAATGCCTCTAGACGCGTACCACATAGCAAGCCTGCTCCTAAATCAAAGTTCCAGGACAAGCAAGTTGGCCTCTTTCTCCGAAAGCCCTGGGGTGTATTTCAGGCGGCTCTCTGTGTAGTACCCTGGGGGTGGTGGCCTGCCAAGAGCTGTCGATCGGATTGCTAGATTCTTGTGCATGCCGGAATACAGGGGCCCCTGGCCGCCAGAGCCAAGGAATCAAGCTGCCAAAACCAGAGGACCAGAGGTAAAAACTGGGGCACCAGATAAGCATAAGAGCTCCTCTCGAAGAGATGCTGTCCGACTGGAGCTGAGCAGAGGTAAATCATAAGATAGCATCACCCTCCAAGATCTCAGGAAGGGTTTAAGGTCAACCTTAGATGTGCCTTTCATTAGAAGCCTGCCCCTCAGGCAGCAGCTATGATGATAAACTGATAAGCCTCTCTCACAGAAAGACCAAGCTTCTGGGTCTGTGGCCTCCGACCATGCCCCAGGGATGGTAGAGGTTTACGAATTCTTTCTCCTTGATTCCTGTTGTAGGACTCCTGGAGCAAAAACCCCACTGGCCAGCAGAACCAGGTGTTGCCAGTAGCAGCCGCAAAAGGCAGGGACCAGACAAGGGTACAGGTTCCTTTTTGGAAGATATTGGTGAGCTGGAGCAAGACACAGGGAGAAGGCAGATTGCATTCATGGGTCTCCATTCCCCAAGAGCATCTCCATAGGCCCATACAAGTGAGTCAAAGCAGAAGCCCATCCTTTAGGCCAAAACTCCTGAACAAAGAAAACAGGTCTCTTTCTCAGAAAGCCTAGAGAAGTATTATAGTCTGCTATCGGTGCGGCTCCCTGCCAAGAACTGATTGTTACAGTCCTATGGGGCCTGAGAATGCAAGTCCTCTCCTTTGGCACTGGCTGGACTTGGCACACCCTCAACCACTGGGAGCTATTAAAAGTAAAATACTGCTTGACTCACAAAGGAATTGAGAAACAATGAAGAGCTAGGGCAGCTCGAACAATAAAGCTCTCATCTCCTACACAAGGCCAACCCTGCAAGACAGGGAGAGNCTAATTTCATGGCTGCAGTCACCATCTGCAGTGATTTTGGAGCCCAAAAAAATAAAGTCTGACACTGATTACATAAGCCATTTCTGTGATGTTTCTTTCTTGAACAGCTAATTAAGCAACAAGTTTTAACTCAAATTCTAGAAGCATATCCTATGAAGTTGCTCAAAATTGATTCATTGACAAAGTCAAACATGGTTAGAACAAAATTATCAAACACCTATTTATCTTAGTAGAGTTCCTTAAAAATAGTCACCAAATACTAAAGTGGTTCTCTTTAGCACCTGTGTTCCATTTCCAGATAATGTTCTGAAATGATCTTTGCAAACTGAGTTACATTAAACTCTCTTATTGATCTTATTCTGGACTCATGGTTCACCATCAGGTCCTTCATTAGGACTTTGGTTTTGCCACTTTTGTGGAATCAAGTGCAGAAGTGCTGCCCTGACTTTGCAGTTCTGTCTTCAGAGATACAAATGACTTCCCAGGAACACCAGCCAAGCCCATTTATTCACTGAACAGCTATATATGCTTCTATTTCTTCAGCACAAGCTTTTATGGCCACCTCGTGGCTTTTGAATGCCACTGAGTGTGATGGCATCTTTCTTGAAACATTATTTAAAGAAATAGTTGTATGCATGTAAAGTCCATCAGTGGGAATAGTTATATTCCTGAGGGTATGTGAGAACTGTGGAAATTTAAGACATTTCATAAGAATGGGGATCCTATCTATTTAGCATGGCCTCTAACAGAGGAGGGAGGTCTGTCTTGAGAGATTTCAATTTCAACTCTAGACTATTGGACTGTACTTTAAAGTATATTCACTAGGAAAGTGATTTCAAAAATGTTTAGTTATCTCTTTGCCATGGCGTGTCAAGCATCAAAACCAGATGGTCTGTTTTTGACCATCAATGATCAGATGACTACAAGGGACTAGGTCATAACCAACCTAGTTATGTTTTTAATTCAAGGCCTTTCTAAAAGAAAAGAATTAGCTCTTCAAGAGGAGTGATTCCTCCATCCTCATTCAAGAAAAAGTCCAATTCAAACTTCATCTCTTCTCTTACTCTAAAGTATATTTTGACCACCCATCATTTTGGTATTTGGAACCAAACTCTATATCTTATTGATAATAGACTCTAAAAAAGCAGGGGCATTTAACAGTGACTAGAAGGCCTAGTAGTCTTGCCTGGAATATCCCATGGGCAGAGGAGCCTGGTAGGCTGCAGTCCATGGGGCCGCTAAGAGTTGGACATGACTGAGAGACTTCACTTTCACTTTTCACTTTCATGCATTGGAGAAGGAAATGGCAACCCACTCCAGTGTTCTTGCCTGGAGAATTGCAGGGATGGGCGAGCCTGGTGGGCTGCTGTCTATGGGGTTACACAGAGTCGGACACGACTTAAGTGATTTAAGCAGCAGCAGCAGCAGAAAGCCTAGCTGTTTATATCTTCATGTCCCCACAATTAAGTTCCACATGCCTATGACCCTGTCATTGGGGGGTCCAAACAGAGTACCCTGCACATAGTGACAATGTTAAGATGTCTGGCTTAAGGTCCACGAACTGGAGGACTTTACTTTGAGTAGAAAGCTACTTTTGTCATCTCTGCCAAATGTTGGTAACTAGCTGTCTATGATGCTAAGTGTGTTGTGAAAGTATTAGTCACTTAGTCACTTAGTCACTTAGTCTGACTCTTTGTGGTCTGCCAGGCTCTTGTGTCCATAGTATGCCCCAGGCAAGAACACTGGAGTGGGTAGCTATTCCATCCTCCAGGGCATATTCCTGATCCAGGGAACTAACTTGGGTCTCCTGCATTGCAGGCAGATTCTTTACCATCTGAATGACCGGGAAGCCCCAGGAAGCTATCTAACTCACCAAATAGTTTGCTTGTCTTTAAAGCCAATTGTCCCATCATGGGTCTTACAAAACAAATAGAAAAAGAAATTGCACCATCTGTGACTGTGATCTTATGCTGGGACTGGAATTCTTTAAAAGTACAAGCACTATCTTACAGCCAAAGGCGTGAGCTGCAGAATTAATATGTTTTTACCTATATAGAAATAATATATCTATTGATATAAAGCTTGCAATGTGATACTGTTGAACAGCTACTTATCTCTCCTTTGAAAATAAAGCTCTGTAAGTACCCTGATGGCTGTAAAAATCTAAGAAGGCTTCAGGTGTTCATAATAAATGAATTTCCACAACCTCGAAAGGGAGATGAACAGAAAGTTCATTGTCAAGTTAAATTCATCTGTTCTTTGGTTTTGTAATTCTATTTGGCCTGTGTAATGTCCCTGCAGGATTTCAGCCCTAAATGAATCATATCTTCTACTATCTTCAACTTAGGGAATAATTATCTATTTCAAAGATACTTTGATCCAGTCTTCCCTAAGCACATGATCTGAGATGTCCTAACCCAGATACACTGCAGGAGTTGGGCAATGTGTGCTTAGAACCATGACTGAGGGAAATCAGTACCATGACCTTGCAGGTCTGGCCTAGTAAGGGACTCATAGCCTTGAGATTTAGAAATTAATAAGACATCTTCTGTGTTGGGAACAAGAAGAGGCAGTGGGATCAAACCCAGATGCTCAGAGAATGAAAGGTAAGATTTGAATTTAGATGAGAATGGGGAAAATCCATAGGGTTGGTTTTAAAAGCTGTAGCTTACCACAGCACTGGAAAAAGTCAGTTTTAATTCCAATTCCAAAGAAAGGCAATGCCAAAGAATGCTCAAACTACCACACAATTGCACTCATCTCACATGCTAGTAAAGTAATGCACAAAATTCTCCAAGCTAGGCTTCAGCAATACGTGAACCATGAACTCCCTGATGTTCAAGCTGGTTTTAGAAAAGGCAGAGGAACCAGAGATCAAATTGCCAATATCTGCTGGATCATGGAAAAAGCAAGAGAGTTCCAGAAAAACATCTATTTTTGCTTTATTGACTATGCCGAAGCCTCTGTGTGGATCACAATACACTGTGGAAAATTCTGAAAGAGATGGGAATACCAGACCACCTAACCTGCCTCTTGGGAAATTTGTATGCAGGTCAGGAAGTAACAGTTAGAACTGAACATGGAACAACAGACTGGTTCCAAATAGGAAAGGAGTATGTCAAGACTGTATATTGTCACCCTGTTTATTTAACTTATATGCAGAGTACATCATGAGAAACACTGGACTGGAAGAAACACAAGCTGGAATCAAGATTGCCAGGAGAAATATCAATAACCTCAGATATGCAGATGACACCACCCTTATGGCAGAAAATGAGGAGGAAATAAAAAGCCTCTTGGTGAAAGTAAAAGAAGAGAGTGAAAAAGTTGGCTTAAAGCTCAACGTTCAGAAAATGAAGGTCATGGCATCCGGTCCCATCACTTCATGGGAAATAGATGGAGAAACAGTGGAAACAGGATCAGACTTTATTTTGGGGCTCCAAAATCACTGCAGATGGTGATTGCAGCCATGAAATTAAAAGATGGTTACTCCTTGGAAGAAAAGTCATGACCAACCTAGATAGTATATTCAAAAGCAATACATTACTTTGCCGACTAAGGTCCGTCTAGTCAAGGCTATGGTTTTTCCTGTGGTCATGTATGGATGTGAGAGTTGGACTGTGAAGAAGTCTGAGCGCCGAAGAATTGATGCTTTTGAACTGTGATGTTGGAGAAGACTCTTGAGAGTCCCTTGGACTGCAAGGAGATCCAACCAGTCCATTCTGAAGGAGATCAGCCCTGGGATGTCTTTGGAAGGAATGATGCTAAAGCTGAAACTCCAGTACTTTGGCCACCTTGTGTGAAGAGTTGACTGATTAGAAAAGACTCTGATGCTGGGAAGGATTGAGGGTAGGAGGAGAAGAGGATGACTGAGGATGAGATGGCTGGATGGCATCACTGACTCGATGAACGTGAGTCTGAGTGAACTCTGGGAGATGGTGATGGACAGGGAGGCCTGGCATGCTGCAATTCATGGGGTTGCAAAGAGTTGGACAACACTGAATGACTGTACTGAACTAGTCATAGAAAGCCATGGAAGAGACTAGTAATGCTGGAAACTGGCCCTGGATTAGGGTATGGGATACATGGTCTTGCTGTACCCATTTAACAGAGTTTTTCGTCAAGGGAGGTATGTGGGACCTGATTCTTGAAAAGAAGATGATGTCTTGTAGATGGATTCTTCCTTTTGAGCAAAACACGGTATTAAATAGGCACCTCTGAACTCTACAATGGTGAATGGGAATCCTGAATTAGGATGAAAACAGCCACATCAATATATAGTTTATCTATCTCTTCAGTTCATTTCAGTTCAGTTGCTCAGTCGTGTCCGACTCTTTGAGACCCCATGAATTGCAGCATGCCAGCCCACCCTGTCCATCACCCACTCCTGGAGTTCACCCAAACTCTTCTCCATTGAGTCGGTGATGCCATCCAGCCATCTCATCCTCTGTAGTCCCCTTCTCCTCCTGCCCCCAATCCCTCCCAGCATCAGAGTCTTTTCCAATGAGTCAACTCTTCCCATGAGGTGGCCAAAGTATTGGAGTTTCAGCTTTAGCATCTGTCCTTCCAACGAACAACCAGGACTGATCTCCTTTAGAATGGACTAGTTAGATCTCCTTGCAGTCCAGGGACTCTCAAGAGTCTTCTCCAACACCACAGTTCAAAAGCATCAATGCTTCGGCACTCAGCTTTCTTCACAGTGCAACTCTCACATCCATACATGACTACTGAAAAAACCATAGCCTTGACTAGACGGACCCTTGTTGGCAAAGTAATGTCTTGCTTTTTAATATGAGTACGTCAAGGCTGTATATTGTCACCCAATCTAGGTTGGTCATAGCTTTTCTTCCAAGGAGCAAATGTCTTTTGATTTCATGGCTGCAATCACCATCTGCAGTGATTTTGGAGTCCAGAAAAATAAAGTCTGACACTGTTTCCACTATTTCCCCATCTATTTCCCATGAAGTGATGTGACCAGATGCCACGAACTTAGTTTTCTGAATTATGAGCTTTAAGACAACTTTTTCACTCTCCTCTTTCACTTTCATCAAGAGGCTCTTTAGTTCTTCACTTTCTGCCATAAAGGCAGTGTCATCTGCATATCTAAGGATATTTCTCCTGGCAATCTTGATTCCAGCTCGTGCTTCATACAGCCCAGTGTTTCTCACAATGTATTCTGCATAT
This sequence comes from Neotragus pygmaeus, assembly GCA_006410875.1. Lineage (NCBI taxonomy): Eukaryota > Metazoa > Chordata > Mammalia > Artiodactyla > Bovidae > Neotragus > Neotragus pygmaeus. Next base: position 14,921 of record SJYV01024643.1, on the reverse strand, counting down.
AAGTTAAATAAGCAGGATGACAATTACAGCCTTAACATACTGCTTTCCCAATTTGGAACCAGTCTGTTGCTCCATGTCCAGTTCTAACTAACTGTTGCTTCCTGGCCTGTATATAGATTTCTCAAGAGGCAGGTGAGGTGGTCTGGTATTCTAATCTCTTTAAGAATTTTCCAGAGTTTTTTGTGGTCCACACAAAGGCTTTGGCATAGTCAATAAAGCAGAAGTGGATGTTTTTCTGGAAATTTCTTGCTTTTTTGATGATCCAGTAGATGTTGGCAATTTGATCTCTGGTTCCTCTGCCTTTTCTAAAACCAGCTTGAACATCAGGAAGTTCACGGTTCACATGTTGCTGAAGCCTGACTTGGAGAATTTTGAGCATTACTTTACTAGCATGTGAGATGAGTGCAATTGTGTGGTAGTTTGAGCATTCTTTGGCATTGCCTTTCTTTGGGATTGGAATGAAAACTGACCTTTTCCAGTCCTGTGGCCACTGCTGAGTATTCCAAATGTGCTGGCATATTGAGTGTAGCACTTTCATAGCATCATCTTTTAGGATTTGAAATAGCTCAACTGGATTTCCATTGCCACCACTAGCTTTGTTTTTAGTGATGCTTCTTAAGGCCTACTTAACTTAATGTTTCAGGATGTCTGGCTATAGGTGAGTGATCACACCATGATGATTATCTGGGTTATGAAGATCTTTTTTGTATAGTTCTTCTGTGTATTCTTGCCACCTCTTAATATCTTCTGCTTCTGTTAGGTCCATAACATTTCTGTCCTTTATTGTGCTCATCTTTGCATGAAATGTTCCCTTGGTATCTCTAATTTTCTTGAAGAAATCGTTAGTCTTTCCTATTCTATTGTTTTCCTCTATTTCTTTGCATTGATCCAAGAGGAAGGCTTTCTTATCTCTCCGTGCTATTCTTTGGAACTCTGCATTCAAATGGGTATATCTCTCCTTTCTCCTTTGTCTTTTATTTCTCTTCTTTTCACAGCTATTTGTAAGGCCTCCTCAGATAACCTTTTTGCCTTTTGGCATGTTTTTCCCCACCTCGGGGATGTTCTTGATTACTGCTTCCTGTACAGTGTAATGAACCTCTGTCCATAATTCTTCAGTCACTCTATCAGATCCAGTCTAAAGTATAAACATTAATTTAAACCATTTTCCTGAGTTTTCCTTAGTTTAGTCCTGTTGCTTTATGACTGGGTTTTGTGTTGTTGTTCATTCAGTAAGTTGTGTATGACTCTTTTTGACCTATGGACTGCAGCACTCCAGGCTTCCCTGTCCTTCACTGTCTCCCAGAGTTTGCTCAAACTCATGTTCATTGAATCAGTGGTGCCATCCAACCATGGAGCACTGTATTTTTTTAGAGTATGAGAAGCTACTATAGAAAACAAGAGAGGTGTCAAATGCTGAAGGCATTGGGTCTCAGCTATGTTTCAAAAATACTTACCCCTCTATTACTATCTTTATGTATAAGGGTTACACTTTGGAGGAAAAATTCTCTTGTTAAAAGCAAACAGTTAGAAGATCATGAGTTAAGTTATTATCACCTGAAAGACTTGCATGTTTGAATTTTCTCAGAAATTATGACTGTTACAGCCTACCATCTCTCATCTCTTAAAAAAAAAAAAAAAAAAAAAGAGTCCTAGCCCCAGTTAATACCTTTAAGGAATGACTGTTGTCCTTGAGGAACAAAGTCTTGTGGATTAAAGACCTTATTTTTCAAAGAACATATCGGCGACTCCCCAGGTGGATAAATTTGCTATAAATAATGTTTCAATAGAAGTGGTTTATTAGATGATGAGGGAGATTAATCAAAGTGGCTAAGACAGGCTATAAATATAAGACTGTATCTTTGGAGACCAAGTCCTAAAGAACTTTACCTTTCCCTGTTAAATTTTCTCTGACAGCATACATCTTAATACATATAGCAATTTAAAGAGAAAAATTACTTCTTTACATTATGGAATAAACACAAATTTCAAACCACATGCTGTCTAGGTAAGAACTGGCATGCTGTCCTTGGCTATGTCATTTGGATGGACACCATGGATTACCTGGGCTTGTCATTTACTGATCTCACTTAAAAAAAAAATTAAAAGATTCAGACACCAAAATGGCTGATGTTTAACTCTGGAGGTCCCCCAACCCAACCAATCTAAGACCTTTTAGAAAATCACAGTAATCTTGCCCAGCGGGGGCTTTGAATTTCCACAGGACATGATCTGGGGGCTCAGATTATTATCATCTACAAGTCAAGTTGTGTGAAGATCCTAATAAGGATCTGGGTTACAGCAGAAATAATTTGGCCCTAAAACTTAGAATTTTAAATAATTGCATGCTATCTGCTCTAAATGTATTTACCTGCAGTTATTTTCACTAATGTAATGTTCCAGCGGTTTCAAATGACACTAACAAATAAACATGCTACTCTATATCCCAAGCTGATGTTTACCACTCATCACCCTATTTTATTGTTTCAAAATAAATCCATCAAAAAAGATCAGCTCTGAACTCTTACTATTCCTCTTGTCATTTATGCTTGTATTTTTGGTGGGTGGAGTGGGGGTGGAGTACTAACATATAATTTAAATTTAGCACACTTTTGGTTTCCACATTTCTTATAGGGTGATTTAATAAAATAATTAAAGAAATAAATTGAATTAAAAATAAAAGAAATAATTTTATTTAATAAAATAATTAAAGCTGAGCATCAAAGAATTGATACTTTGGAACTGTGGTGTTGGAGAAGACTCTTGAGTCCCTTGGACTGCAAGGAGATCCAACCAGTCAATTCTAAAGGAAATCAGTCCTGAATATTCATTGGAAGGACTGATCCTGAAGCTGAAACTCCAATTCTTTGGCTACCTGATGTGAAGAACTGACTCACTGGAAAAACTCTGATGTTGGAAAAGATTGAAGGCAGGAGGGGAAGGGGATGACAGAGGATGAGATGGTTGGATGGCATCACTGACTCAATGGACATGAGTTTGAGTAAACTCCGGGAGTTAGTGAGGGACAGGGAAGCCTGGGTGCTGCAGTCCATGGAGTCACAAAGAATTGGACACAACTGAGCGACTGAACTGAACTGAACTGAAAGGAAGAAAAGATAAAACAAAACAAAAACACCTTTTTCTACTTCTTTCAACTCAAGCCGACTGTGGTCAATTTATCATTGTTTCTGAATCTGTTTATTTATACTTTAGAATCAACTTTTCAAAGAAACAAAGCATCTTGTACTTAAGATAACTCTATGTTGCCATATTTTCAATAGATTTGATTAATTTCTAGTAACAGAAGCATTCTGTGCTTTCAGGATTTAAAATTGTCTGACTGACTGCGGCACCCAAATAGGTCAGGCTCTCTCTCTCAAATACAAGATGCCTGGAGGGGATCTACTTGCCAACTCTGAGTAAGAAAGAAATTATCAAGCTTAAGTGGATGAAATAGACTTACCTCATAACCTCCTTCAAATATGACAACCTTTCCTAGTCCCCATTCTACAGAGAGATGTGCTCTTTAGGCTTAGTTTACATTTCTTATAGGGTAGGGATCCAAAAGAAGAATAAACTAGAATCAATTAAATGAACAGGACCAAATCTTTGGGGTCTTCACTCTCTTTAAAGTGTAATTCTGAGTGGAGAAGGCCAACTGTGGGGACTGTTAGCATGCCGTTCAAGCTCTGCTATGGATTTTCTCTCTGATAGGAGATGTTGAGTTGAGGTCCTGTTTGAAGAAATGCCCATAGTAGTGGATGCAAAAGACTCAGTGGTCTCAGCCACGAAAAAGTAAAATTCTTTTAGAAAAGGAACCATGCTTGAACTTGGCAGCCTATGCAAAGTCTCCGCATGATTCAGACTTAGTCAGTCTAAAGTTTACTGGTTAATACTGCTCCATGGCTTTGCCAAGTTAAAATGGAGTGAAGGATATTGAGAGAGGAAAATTCTTTGATAAACATATGAAATTCACAGGATGAATGAAGCCTGATTGTGGCCTAACATTGGGAGACAGGCATTTCACTATTTCTGCTAAACTCCATTTATCATCTTGGGTAAGCATTTTAATGCTTTCTTTCTTTCTCATCTAAGATAATTATGAAATTTAAATAAAATTTATTGAAAGTGAATTCTTATATTCTTTCTTAGCATGATGTCTTTTTTTTTTTAATTTGGGCAAAGTTTTAATTTTTTTCTATGGGCATGCAATTATTTATTGGAAGTGGCCCTTTATATCAATAAATACCCTTGGCAAAACAAAGTGGTGCCCAAATTCTACTCAGGATAGGTCAGAAGCTTCATATTTTTTGAAGCTAGCACAGAAGTCTAGAACCTTAAATTATCTCCAAGGTCCTCATTCTGCAAGTATCTCTGAGGATGTGCTAGGTGCTAAGCATGTTGTAAGCATTAAGGGTATGAAGCAGACACACAATCATCTTGGATTTTAAGAAGCTTGCTGTTCTTGTGAGGAGAGAAAGCAAAGCCATTACAAGTAAGTGTTATACCTGGAGTATGCAGAGGAAAAATAATAAGGGGCTCAGGTGGAGGACTAGAGCTACCCAGATCAGGTAACAAATGGTAAATGTGTAGCAGAAAGCGGATGGGAAAAGCCGAGCAGAAATAATCAGAAGCAAAGATAATAAAACAAGGAGCAAAACACGCGGATAATTGAGAACGTGTCCACTGTGAGAAACTCAAGTCATCTGGTACCTGGAGCAAAAGATTCATGTGGAAAAGGAGATGAAACTGGAAGATATGGGAAGGTTCCTCTCCATTATAAACCCCTGAATCCTCTGCAGATTTCTTGGCAAAAAATGTCACAAGAGAAGATGGATAGAGAGTAATTGGCTTTTTTAATGATGAAGCTCTCAGCCATTACTACAAACCAGGTTTTCTGCCTCTAAGATCCTTTTAGAAAATTAGTGTTTTTATCTTCAGAATTATCAATAAAAATCTAGTGGAGAATAAAAACTAAAGTAAGAATACATAAAGGTCTCTGAGACTATAAATCTCATGCTTTTGCCTAATTTATTCATTAAAATCATACAAGAAATAATTGAGGACATATTTACTTTTATAAAACTCAGATTATAATCCAGATGATAGCATTTGATTTTACTGAAAGAGAAAAGTTTCGATGTGACCCCTTTTACACCCATTTAACACTTGGATAAGGGAAATGTATTGGTCAAAACTTTCACTCCAAGAATCAAAGTTGTACCAGTGTCTTTAAAACGTTTATTCATACCATTCCAGCCTCTTCAGTTTATGCAACCTGTACATTGTAACTCCCAAGAGACTAGGTTCAAATAAGATCTGATACAACTTAAATAATTCTCTTTCCTCTAACAATGTTTTTATCCTATACTATCCTCTTGATTTGACTTTGACTTCTAAATATTCAGAAGTTTCAAGGAGACAAAAATAAGTGTAAGGCAGTTAGAATAGTGTTCCATATGTTATCACTTATGTGTAATTAGACACATATCATCCCCTTATAGAAAAAATAGTGAGATCATTCTCTTGTTCTTGTGTTATTTCTTATAATAATGCAACATTGTATTTTTCACATCTCTAGCAATTTTATTCTAAAGAAGAGAAGGCAGAGGAGGGACAGAGCTAGGATACGGGATTTGAATTGAGAAAAACATCATTTCAATCTAATTCATCCATTGACTGATTGTAGGATATATGTAAGGTGAATATTATAATCTTTTAATAGGACTGTCCAATTACTTCTAAGTATTAGTAATTATACATGTATTTATAGTGTGATAGGGCTTCCCTGGTGGCTCAGCAGTAAAGAATCTGACTGCAGTGCAGGAGACCTGAGTTTGATTCCTGAATTGGGAAGATACACTAGAGGAGGGCATGGCAACCCACTCCAGTGTTCTTGCCTGGAGAATCCCATGGACAGAGGAGCCTGGCGGGCTACAGCCCATAGGGTCACAAAGAATCCGATATGACTGAAGTGACTGAGGATGCACATATAGTCTGATACACAGCGGGGATCACTAAGCAGCTACTCATTAAATGATATTCAAGACAATAACCTAGGACCATAAAGTAAGAATATTACAGATAGCAAAGCTGAGACTAAACTTTCTTGCTCAAGTATTTCTACTGCATGCAGAAGTTCAGTTGTATGAGTTAGGAAATGAAATAAAGCAATGATACTGTTTGAGAACTGTTTAGGGGACTGAGCTTGTTAGGTTCTGGTTTAAGCTCTGAGGATATGGCAAAACAAAACTTGAGGTAAGCAATGAATTTGTGGATTGAGAAGTTCTTGAAGTGTATACTATAATATACTTTTATTGACTAAGTCAAATTTTTTTTTTTTACTTTACAAAATTTTTATAATTGCTCTATTTCCTCTCAGTCAATTAGTGACCATTCCATCTTCTTGCTGTCACAGTAATTCTTAATATCTTCATGTTGACTTGAGGTAGACATGCGATTAGGAATTATTTGGTTTTCAACAATATTGTTGTTTATCCTGGACATGGCTTTAGTGACTAAGCATGCATGCAATCCCACTGCAGGTTCACTTCAGTATGCAATCAAATATTATGTATATGCAACTAAACTACATGTTTTTGAAACAAAGTAAAACTGATAACATTAAACTATAAACCCAATCTGTTCAGTTCAGTTCAGTTCAGTCACTCAGTCGTGTCCGACTCTGCAACCTCACGAATCGCAGCACGCCAGGCCTCCCTGTCCATCACCAACTCCCGGAGTTCACTCAAACTCATGTCCATCGAGTCGGTGATGCCATCCAGCCATCTCATCCTCTATCATCCCCTTCTCCTCCTGCCCGCAATCCCTCCCAGCATCAGAGTCTTTTCCAATGAGTCAACTCTACGCATGAGGTGGCCAAAGTACTGGAGTTTCAGCTTTAGTGGCATTCCTTCCAAAAAACACCCAGGGCTGATCTGCTTCAGAATGGACTGGTTGGATCTCCTTGCAGTCCAAGGGACTCTCAAGAGTCTTCTCCAACACCACAGCATTAATTCTTTGGAGCTTAGCTTTCTTCACAGTCCAGCTGTCACATCCATACATGACCGCTGGAAAAACCATAGCTTTGACTAGACGGACCTTAGTTGGCAAAGTAATGTCTCTGCTTTTGATTATGCTATCTAGGTTGGTCATAACTTTTCTTCCAAGGAGTAAGTGTCTTTTAATTTCATGGCTGCAATCACCATCTGCAATGATTTTGGAGCCCCAAAAAACAAAATCTGACACTGTTTCCACTGTTACCCCATCTAGAACTGGACATGGAACAACAGACTGGTTCCAAATAGGAAAAGGAGTACATCAAGGCTGTATATTGTCACCCTGCTTATTTTACTTATATGCAGAGTACATCATGAGAAATGCTGGGCTGGAAGAAGCACAAGCTAGAATCAAGATTGCCGGGAGAAATATCAATAACCTCAGATATGCAGATGACACCACCCTTATGGCAGAAAGTGAAGANGACTGTGAGCCAGCGCTACGGGAGTCAACTTGATCTGGTTCCAGAGTTGGTTCTGCCACTTACAATCCCTGGGACCTTCTGCTCCTCACTGACACCTCTAGGCCCCTAATCCTTTCTCCACAAAGGAGGGACATTTTGCTGATCCTCTTAGGGTCACTGTAAAGATAAACAAGAGGATGCATATGAAGCTCTTGCAGCAGCCCTGCTCAGGATAAACCCTGAGAGCATGAATTATTCCCTGGTGTCTGCCTTCCTTCTAGATGGGAGGCTCCTAAAGGCTGAAGTCCTTTCTGCTCATTCACAGCTGATTCCCCAGCAGGTAACACAGCGCCTGGGCTATGGTCACTGTTTATCAACTCTTGCAATTATTATGGGACTTGAGTTCACATAGACATTTATCTGCAATCACTGAGGCTCTTGCTTCTCAGATATATAGAGCTTGGCTAACTCTCACCTGATGTTATTTTTAGGTTCCGTTAGAATCATGGAAACCTTGAGGAAGAAAGGACCTTAAGCCAGCCTCATCCACCTGCAAAAGTCATCTCTGCAAGGCCCTGTTTTCCTTTCTTACAATGAGTTCTGTATCATAACCCTCGACATAGCACGCAGTACGTAACAAACAAGTTCCAGTTGTAATTCTTCAGTTTCTTACTTGCTAAAGAGATAGCAACCTAACCACAAGAAAAATCAAGGTGTTTCAAAAGTGTCTTTCCTGTAGATAACAATCTGGACATGGACATGACTTACGCAGCAGGTTAGGGACCAGGGATTCACAAAAGTAGTGTAATATTTATGGAATGACTCTGCATTGACTTTGGAAGAGAATAATCATTGACAAGAATAAATGTGGAGAGATTTAGAACTCTTCTCAAAAAGGGGCATGGGGAAATAGACCATGAGCACATGAACACACATGCAGAAACACATACACATTCACAATTATGAGTATCACACCCAATACCAACTAAAGAAGGCATCCACTGAAACAGAAAACAAGAGTCATAGGAGTTTTGGGGTTTTATTTTTTAAGCTGCTATAGATAACCACAAGCTGGAATCAAGACTGCTGGGAGAAATATCAGTAACCTGAGGTGTGCAGATGACACCACCCTTATGGGAGAAAATGAAGATCTAAAGAGCCTCTTGATGAAAGTGAAAGAGGAGAGTGAAAAAGTTGGCTTCAAACTCAACATTCAGAAAACTAAGATCCTGGCATCTGGTTCCATCACTTTATGGCAAAGAGATGGGGAAACAATGGAAATGGTGAGAAACTTTATTTTTGGGGTCTCTAAAATCACTGCAGAGTGTGACTGCAGCCATGAAATTAAAAGACAATTGCTCCTAGGAAGAAAAGCTATGACCAACCTAGACAGCATATTAAAGAGCAGAGACATTACTTTGCCAATAAAGGTCCATCGTCTAGTCAAAGGTGTGGTTTTTTCACTACTTATGTATGGATGTGAGAGTTGGACTATAAAGAAAGCTGAGCACCAAAGAATTGATGCTTTTGAACTGTGGTGTTGGAGAAGACTCTTGAAAGTCCCTTGAACTGCAAGGAGATCAAACCAGTCAATCCTAAAGGAAATCAGTCATGAATATTCATTGCAAGGACTGATGCTGAAGCTCTAATACTCTGGCCACCTGATGTGAAGAACTGACTCACTGGAAAAGACCTGGGTGCTGGGAAGGATTGAAGGCGGGAGGAGAAGGGGATGACAGAGGATGAGACGGTTGGATGGCATCACCACCATGATCAACAGGAGTTTGAGTAAGCTCCGGGAGTTGGTGATGGACAGGGAAGCCTGGCCAGTTGCAGTCCATGGGGTCACAAAGAGTTGGACACAACTGAGTGACTGAAGTGAGAGATAACCAATATACTAAATAATGAAATAGTGACCTCTTTTAATCTGGGGAGGAGAACTGCCAGAGGAGATTCTCATACATGGTTTCCATTATGGAGCTTGTACTTCATTCCGTAGTTTTCAGACTAGACTAATCCCATGTGTTTTGGAAGGGAAAGCATATGACTGTATCTTCCTTCTCAGTTTTTCCAATGTGTAACAGATAATGTTTTCAGACAATCACTGGGTTAAGGGCACAGCTGGGTGGGAGATAGTACCCTAAGCTTGTATTTTTTTAAACTTTTTATTTTATATTGTAAAGCAGCCGATCTTAACCCTATATCAAAAGAGAAAGTAAACAGCTCTCCTTTGTCTACACTAATCCACAGAACTACACGGCTCCCCAGGGACAATCGTGATTGTCATGTGCTGTTTAAGAGCTCTGATTTGAAAAACTTGTACATAAAAATAACACACATTTTTAACATGTTAGTTTATAAGCATAAAATCCCATTATCACAAAGCCACAGTCAGCCAAGTCTCCAAGGATTACTGTACATTTAGCACAGGAGGAAGCCTAATCATTTGTAGGCTTAAGAAATGCCCCGGACCTTGACTGCAGGTGTCGATCCAGAATAGTCCTGGCTGAACTTAGGTCAGGTAAAATTGGGCAAATCTATATAAATCATCGTTTACTTAGGAGAAACTAAAGTGCTGTTAATGAAGACAGAAAATCTTACAATAAACGCTGGGTAATACTTGCCAACAAAAGCACAGGCCAGCTCGGATTAATGAATTCTCTAAGTGTTCTTCCCGGCCATGGCTCTTTGTTAAAACTGGAAGAGTGCTATTCCAACGTAAAGTTCTTCTTCTTGTTGTTAATATTATTTTCTTTTTCCAAGCACCAGTGATCCTGATTGCTCTTGGACTCTCTTGGGAAATGAGTCTGTATGTAACGTGATTATAATGATTCATTATATTTGTGTAGGGTTTTGCAGCTTGGAAAGCAGTTTCCCATCCATTATTTATATTATCATTATTAATAATAATAGCTACCATTTATCGTGAGCTTTTTAGGGGCCAGGCACTGTTTAGTGAACAGTAAACACAGTATCTCTAAACCTTACAATAACTCTAAATGGAGGTTGTAACATTGGTTCTATCTGGGAGGAAATCAGGGCCCCTAAAAGTTAAATAACTAGCCTAAAATGACATTGGAGAAGGCAATGGCACCCCACTCCAGTGCTCTTGCCTGGAAAATCCCATGGATGAAGGAGCCTGGAAGGCTGCAGTCCATGGGGTCGCTGAGGGTCGGACATGACTGAGCGACTTCACTTTCACTTTTCACTTTCATGTATTGGAGAAGGAAATGGCAACCCACTCCAGTGTCCTTGCTTGGAGAATCCGAGGGATGGGGGAGCCTGGTGGATTGCTGGCTATGGGGTCGCACAGAGTCGGACACGACTGAAGCGACTTAGCAGCAGCAGCAGGAGCAGCAGGATGACATCGCTCGTAAGTGGTGAGGGTGAGGGTGTCAGTCGCTCAGGCGTGTCCAGCTCTTTGCGAACTCACGGACTGGGGGAGAGACAAGAATGGAACTCTTGCCTGCCTGACCCCAGATCCAGGCCATTTTCACTCTAAACATGGCATTTCATGTGACCTGAAAGTTGCTGTTCAGTTGCTCAGCTGTGTCCAACTCTTGTGACCCCATGGACTGCAGCCCACCAGGCTCCTCTGTCCAGGGGATTCCCCAGGCAAGAGTACTGGAGCGGGTTGCCCTTTCCTCCTTCAGGGAATTTCCTAACCCAGGACTTGAACCCTCGTCTCCTGCATTGGCAGGCGAATTGTTTACCACCAAGCCACCCGGGAAGCCTGACCAAGGTTACCTGTTAACCATTTTCTCTCATCCTTTTAGACTAAACACTCTTGGCGTCAGGACATGTATCCTGTTTGAAGTCCCATTATCACAAACACATTACCAGGCACACAACTTGGAATATTGCCGACACACGACGACCAGCTGCTGAAAGAATGAATGAACCAAAGAGGGAGTGAAGGAATTCTCCCACCTCTCCAGAGGCAAGGAGATGACTCGACAGGCTCGCTGTTAATAAACAGGGATGCTGAAACTCTGAGAGGTGAAGCGACAGCCCCCCAGGGCATCGAGCTGTGAGGCGCTCGGAGCCAGGGTCCCATCCTCAACCCTGGGACTCTCGGCGTTCCCGGCCACCCACCGGCCCAGGCTGCCCTCTTACTGCAGAGAAGCAGGTGGCATTGCCCTGGCATGGCGTGGCAGAAGGAGCTTCAGGCCAGACCTGAGCTCAGGTGAGTTGCCCGCCCTCCCGCCAGGCCCCCATCCTGCTATTAGCCCAGCCAGGAAGCCCACGAGTGATCGTGGACGTAGGGGCTCCTGCTTGGGGGTGGATGAGGATACGGAGGGTAGTAGATGGAGAGCGGACAGTTCGGGCAGCCAAATTCAATTTGAGGGAATGTGGTTCAGTGCTTTCCATTAGCAACACTCTTAAGAAAAGCAGAATTCCCAGGACTCAAGAAAAAGGGAAGGTGGGGGAACCTTTTCATCCTGTGCAGTCAATGGAAAGCAAGTCAATCATGCTCTGCTCTCTCCCTGGGCCCAGCAACGCTTCAGTGAACACCAAGGGCCCAGGGTCCCTGAGCCCAGGGTGGTGGAGAGAGAGCAAGGATCACGACAAGAAACAGAGCCACAGATTAAAATAAATTAATTAATTTTTTAAAAAAGACGTGTAAACACAAAGAGGCCTCAAAATTCGTAAGGTTGGGGAAAAAAAAAAGCCTGCTGAGAACATCATTTAAGAAAAAAGAGCCACAAATTAAAATAAATAATTTTTTAAGAAGAAGTGTAAACACAAAGAGGTCTCAAAACTAGTAAGGCTGAGAAAAATAAAGAAAGAAAGGCCTGCTGAGAACACTATTAAAAAAAAAAAAAAAAAGAAACGGAGCCACAAAAGGCCCAGGCCATGTTCCATCATCCGAAGAAACCTCTACAGTTCAGAAAACATTTCAACTACATTTGGTCATTTGATTATCGCAAAAACCTTATGAAGTAGGTGCTACTGGAATTCCTATTTTATAAATAAGAGACGGAATGAGAATGATGAAGTGACAGGTTCAATATCAAACAACTGAGAAAATGGCTGGAATTTGAACCCAAGTCCCTTGAGCCCCATAGGCCAAACTTAAATTCTACATTAGCAAATGGCCCTCACACCCCCAAGAGAACGCCAAGGCTAAATCCAGACGAGCATACTCCTCACACCCAACTGGGAGTCTTCTATCCCAACACGAGGGCATCCCAATGTAGGAACGAAAAGAGCCAATCATTGCTGTTTGATTGCTAAGTCATGTCCAACTCTTTGCAACCCAGGGACTGCAGCGTACCAGGCTTCCCTGTTTTCCACTATCTCTTGGAGTTTGCTCAAGTTCATGTCCATTGAGTTGGTGATGCCTAAATATTTTATATATATATATGCCAACATATATATGGCAACATCACTCCCTGCCTCACCTCCCCCACCCAAGCAAACCTTGAACAAAACTAGCAATGTTTTAAATCCCCATAAAAGTGTCCTGTCACCTGCTGGCAGGAAGGTAGGGAACCATGTTTCCATGGAGGACTGACTGAAAGGCAATGAAGCGCAGTGGCTAAAAATGTGAACTCAGAAGCCAGATGATACGAACTTGTATCCCAGCTCACCCTTCACAGCTGTACAACTTTGAGCAAGATCTGTAAATTCCTCGTGCCCCAATTTCTTGATCTGGAAAACCAGCAAAGAAGTGTACCTCACCCAACAGGGTTGTTGTAAGGATTCATGAGATAATACCTGAAGCACTTAGACAGTGTCTGGAAGATGGAAAGCATTTCATAAAATTTTGTTATTATCATCACTAGGTGTCAAAGCACTGATGGATCATAGGATGCAAAGTCGGGGAGGCCCTTGCAGACACAATGAGTCTAATTTTCTGATTCTGCAGAGGAGAAAACTGGGGTTGGGAAACAGGAAGCCTCTCCTCCCTTCCCTGTTTCAGAACCCTCAGGGAACCAGCAACAGTTTCCTGTGCCAGATGGGGGACTTCTGTTGCAAATGCATGCCTTTCTCAAAGTCTCACATTCTCACCAGACTGTTCTCCGGCAAAGAGCCTCCCTTCTCTTGTTTGTGAGAGGTGGTGGGCTGGCCTTGGCTGATCAGGCTTTTGAGGGAATCCTTAATGGTACTTGGCAAAGCAGCTACTGATATTTCCAATGTCTTATTGAACATCCTTGATCCAAGAGCTACATGAGGCCAGGCTGCAGTCCCCAGGGCCCATGTGGGCACATTCACTTCCAGTCACTGCAGTGACTCAAAGGCTGACTAGGTCTTTGGTGGATTAGCCTTGTGCCTGGCTTTCCTCTCTCTTTCAGATGCCTCTTGGTCATTTCATGGCTCATTGATTCTCTCCCCCAAAGGGTGAGGAAGGAGGGGAGAGCGTCAAACCACTGATCAAACACTGGTACTAGTTAGCACCCCTTACCAAGGCTTCCCAGGCAATGTCTGTATCTGCAAACAACAACCCCATTCATATGGACCTTCAAGAGTTGAGGGATGTTTCCAAAAAAACAAGCGAGTATCTTGGAATTGGAGGGTGCAAATCCTAAGTCTAATCCTTAGACTTACTAGTCATGGAATGTGGGCAACTCTCTTTATCTCACAAAGCCCCAGTTTCTCCATCTGTAAAATGGGGAGAATAATAGTACCTACTTCCAAACATTTTGCAAGAAATGCATGTGCTGATAAATGCAAAACACACAGCATGAGGCCTGACACATAGTAAGCACTGAATAATATTAGGAAAAATATTTGTGATACTGCTGTCAAGTCGCTTCAGTCGTGTCCGACTCTGTGCGAGCCCAGAGATGGCAGCCTACCAGGCTCTTCTGTCCCTGGGAATCTCCAGGCAAGAACACTGGAGAGGGTTGCCATTTCCTTCTCTAACGAATGAAAGTGAAAAGTGAAAGTGAAGTTGCTCAGTTGTGTCCAACCTCGTGATCCCATGGACTGCAGCCCACCAGGCTCCTCCATCCATGGTATTTTCCAAGCAAGAGTACTGGAGTGGGGTGCCATTGCCTTCTCCGAATATTTGTAATATGTTCTTGTTAACGTATGATCACCAAGGAATGCTTATCTCTCCTTGCTATTCTTTGGAACGCTGCATTCAGATGCTTATATCTTTCCTTTTCTCCTTTGCTTTTTGCTTCTCTTCTTTTCACAGCTATTTGTAAGGGCTCCCCAGACAGCCATTTTGCTTTCTTGCATGGGGATGGTCTTGATCCCTGTCTCCCGTACAATGTCACGAACCTCATTCCATAGTTCATCAGGCACTCTATCTATCAGATCTAGGCCCTTAAATCTATTTCTCACTTCCACTGTATAATCATAAGGGAATTGATTTAGGTCATACCTGAATGGTCTAGTGGTTTACCCTACTTTCTTCAATGTAAGTCTGAATTTGACAATAAGGAGTTCATGATCTGAGCCACAGTCAGCTCCTGGTCTTGTTTTTGTTGACAGTATAGAGCTTCCCCAT
>SJYV01024641.1:14145-33631 GCA_006410875.1 Neotragus pygmaeus | reverse complement strand
GACTCTCTGTGACCCATGGACTACAGGCTCTTTTACCCATGGGATTCTCCAGGTAAGAATCCTGGAGTGGGTTGCCATGCCCTCTTCCAGAGGATCTTCCCAATCCACAGACTGAATCAGGTCTCCTGCATTGCAAGTGGATTCTTTATCATCTGAACCCTTTTCTTCTAATAAAAATTATCAAACTCTCCTCATAGCGTCTCTGAAACTTTTCATAAATTCTTAATCAAGTCTCCTATGCTTTACTTTGACTGTCAAAACATAATAAACCAAGTCTTATGAACTACTATTTATCTGTAAAGTTGTAAACTTATGAAAGTAAGAATAGGAGATAGGACTTGAAAGAGACGTACTCTGTCATGTGGCTCTTGCACATAATTTTTATTTTCATTCGCTACTTAATGCCGCATGAGAGGGTCTGCAGTAGCTTCCTCCTGTGGATACTTCCGAACACTGAAAGTGACGATGGCAGCNAGGAGATAGGACTTGAAAGAGACGTACTCTGTCATGTGGCTCTTGCACATAATTTTTATTTTCATTCGCTACTTAATGCCGCATGAGAGGGTCTGCAGTAGCTTCCTCCTGTGGATACTTCCGAACACTGAAAGTGACGATGGCAGCATCAAAGATTAAAAGATAAAGTGAAAATCTCTTTTATGCAAAATACGCTTTTCTTCCTTTTTTTTAACTAAAGTGCCTGATGCCTTGCCACAGTTGTGTATAAAAGATTGTTGTTTGAGTGGAATAAATATGGGAATATGTCTAACATATTAAAAAGCGTGCATGCTCAATCATTAGATCGTGTCCAACTCTTTGCGACCCCATGGACTTCAGCCCACCAGGCTCCTCTGTCCATGGGATTTCCCAGGCAGGAATACTGGAGTGGGTTGTCATTTCCTCCTCCAGGGGATCTTCCCAACCCAGGGATCAAACTTGTGTCTCCTGCTTGGCAGGTGGATTCTTTACCACTGAGGCACCAGGAAAGCCACATATTGAAAACAAACTACAGCAAATATATCCAAAATGTGAATGAACACTGACCTAATCTAAGCTTAGGAAGCACTTTTTTTTTTAATATAGGAGTAGGTCACATTGTTTTAGCTAACTTTTAAAGAACAAGAAGTAATATTAAGATATCATGTTGTAGAAACTTGGCAAGATGGGGGGAAAAGCAAGTAATTCATTTGTACTGAATATTGTTTCAACCGTCATTCAATAAAATACTAGAAAGCTCTACTGTGAGTGAGGCATGGCTAGAATAAAAAGCTTGATGACTTAGTTTTATAGGTGATGAAGCAAAAAATACTTTATACTTTTATATATAAATGGAATAAGAATTTCTTTTTATCTTGCTTGGCTATAGCTGCTATTACTAGAAGTAGTGAATATTCTATACATTACCATGATGTGCTATGCCCAAATTTCAAATAGACTTTAATTTTCCAATTAAAACATTTTAAAAATATGAACACATATAAACTGATACATTTTAAAAATACATATATAATAACCCCTATTATAAAAATGTTTCACTGTAAAAGAATTATATTTATAGTTTTCTTCAAATAATGCTACAAAGTACATAAAATACTGTAAATACTTATATGTAGTACAGAAAGTCTACAAATTTATTTCACTGTTACATGGATCTTGCTATACACATATCATTAATATACACACAGGTTCACATGCACACATAAATTGTCTACTTATCTTTCCATTGATAAATACAAATTTACATGACATTCACTGATATATCAGAAAAAAGCTAGACAATTAGTATTTTCAGTAATATATAGAGTTCATCATACTTACTGAAGAGCCCAACACAGATTTTGGAGACCTAATAATTCCAGCAATTGAGTGACGAATAGACTCAAATCTGGACAGCCTCTCCTTTCTTTCCTGGAACAATTCAGAAAGAAACCGTTAGCAGTAGTAAACTTCTGGTATGTACATAGCTATGCTAGGCAACCAGGCATTTATCTGCAGCTTAAGTCCATTCACTCTGTCTTGCAAGTAAATAAAATGCAAGTTTCCTAACTTTACAGGTGGTAAGTAATCAAATACACATGAACTCTGCAGCATTTTATTTGCGTGTTCACTCAATAAATATCATGATTTGGGAAAAAATAAGAAATCGAAATTCAAGAGATAAGAGAAAACAAGAAATGCAAAGAAAACCCACAGAAACACAAGCATTAGCACACAGGGGGGCAAAATAGATACAAACTAGAAGGAATCAGTCTAACAGAAAATTTCTGATGGTTGTGAGGGATATTCAAGGAGAAAACGGGAGTGGAGGGGGCAGGAGGAGAATTGTACGGAACGTATTTCTAAACAGCGAATTTCACTTGAGCAGCGNCAGCCATCTCATCCTCGGTCGTCCCCTTCTCCTCCTGCCTCCAATCCCTTCCAAGATGTGTATAAGAGACAGGTCCTGGGATTTCTTTGGAAGGAATGATGCTAAAGCTGAAACTCCAGTACTTTGGCCACCTCATGTGAAGAGTTGACTCATTGGAAAAGACTCTGATGCTGGGAGGGATTGGGGGCAGGAGGAGAAGGGGACGACAGAGGATGAGATGGCTGGATGGCATCACAGACTCGATGAACATGAGTCTGAGTGAACTCCGGGAGATGGTGATGGACAGGGAGGCCTGGCGTGCTGCGATTCATGGCGTTGCGAAGAGTTGGACACGACTGAGTGACTGAACTGAACTGAACTGAACTGTCTCTAATGAATAGAATTTCTTAACTGCAATGTGGTCAGTCAAATGTATACATAATTTTATATCCTTTTAACCAATTATTCTTACCTTGCAATTGTGAGAATAGTCATTCATATTATTTCACATAACTGTTGTTACTATTTTTGTCCTTCATATTGTGACTGTAATCCACTTTGAACTGATTCATGTATGGTGTGGGATGTTTGCTTGTTTTTTAGTGTATTGCACAGCCTCAGCAAAATTCATTGAAATAATTGTCCATTCCCCACTGCTCTGCTCTGCAGTAACGAGGCTGTCATAAATCAAATGTCCATAAATATGTAGATATGTTCTTTTGGCTTCAATTCTACTTCAGTGGTACATACACTTTAGAGCTAATCCTATACTGTCTTAATGACTACATCTTTAGAGTAATTTTAATATCTGTGGTGCAAGCCATGACAGCTTCTTTTCAAGAATGTCTAAAGCTCTTCTCAGCTTTTTTATTTTCATGTGAATTTTAAAGTCAGCTTTTCAGTGTTTGCATATATATACAAACTTAGAAATGTTGATTCTACTACATTTAACCAATAAATTTTGAATATTCAGCTTTCCAATCCATAACACAATAAATCTCCATTAAGAATGTTTTCTTGAATTTATCTCAATGTTTTATAGTTTGCTGTACAGAGGCTTAATATAAGGATAGAAGTGTCAACTCAGACTCACATGAATTGTATATCTTAATAGTAAACATTACTAATAATTCAAAGGATACAGGATAAAGAATATAAGACTCATGCAAAGTGTTCTTCTTTTGGAGGAATCCAAAAACCATCAACACAGCTCTCCAAGGATTTTTCCTCTTCTGTGGTAGGGTGTGTTCTGGCTCAGATTTAAAATATAATGTTTAAAATTGATGTGGAATAGTGCATATGCAGAAGGGACCATTTTGGCCAGAGACCATCTTCATTTTATATTCAACAGATTATCCAGCTTATGTAACATTTTCCAGTATGACATGCCCTTAAAAAGCTGTTTCAGATTTTCTTTATAATTGGTAAATAATGATAAAAAGCATTTTATTAGAAAAGTATTCTCAATTATCTTTGTACTAAATACCAGTAGTATATTTACCAGGAGGTAAGAGTACTACTATGTTTACAAGGGGATTTACATGGTCATACCTTTTTTACTGGGCTTCCCTGGAAAACAGCTTTGTTAACAGGTCTGAATATGGAAGTGAAAGTTGCTTAGTCATGTCCGACTCTTCGCAACCCCATGGATGATAAAGTCCATGGAATTATCCAGGACAGGATACTAGAGTGGGCAGCCTTTCCCTTCTCCAAGAGACCTTCCCAACCCAGGGATCCAACCATTGCAGGTAGATTCTTTACCAGCAGAACCACAAAGGAAGCCCAAGAATACTGGACTGGGTAGCCTGTCTCTTCTCCAGTGTATCTTCCCAACCCAGAATTGCACTGGGGTCTCCTGCATGGCAAGCAGATTCCTTATCAACTGAGCTATCAGGTCTACTATTACTATTTTCTTCCAAAATATCTTTCTCAGACATACATCTAACTATTTGATGGTTACGGTGCTATTTTAAATTTTATATTTCCTTTAAATGGCATTTCTAATTCACTGTTAGCATATAGAAATACAATTCATTTTTATATTGATTTTTTCAGTAATTTTAAAATTTATTAATTCAAATAATTTATTTGTAGATTGTTAGATTTTCTACTATGTGGTCATATCATTTGTTTCCATTTTTTCTTCAATTCTTACTTTTTCAAATTTATTTTTCTCATTTTATTTTACTGACCAGGGCCTCTAGGACAATGATGAATAGAAGTGGTGATAGCAGACATCATTGTCTGCTATTTCTTTCTGATTACAAAGGCAGATATGTCGATGTTTTACCACTCACTGAGTATTATATTTGCTGTAGTATTTTTGCAGATAGTATTTATCAGAGTAAGGAAGATCCCTAATATTTCTAATTTGCTAAGAGGTTTATAGAGGGCAGAGTAGAAAGACATGCACTCATCTTCTCCTGCAAGAACTCCAAAATTACAACCCGCTGCTGAAAAATCATCAACAGAATGTTGGATCCCACCCAAAAAAAGATATCCCATATCTAAGGGCAAAAGGAGAAACCCCAACAAGATGATAGAAATCACATTTAGAATCAAATACCATACCTACCAGAGATACTCAGAGGGCTCAAATAAAGTCTTGTGTGCACCAGGGGATCCCACTGAGACTGAGCCAGGCCTGCCTTTGAGTGTTTGAGTGTCTCCTGTGGAGGAATGGGCCAGCAGTGGCCTGCCACAGGGGCAGGGACTCTGGGTGCAGCATACTTGAGTATGGCATAAGCCCTCTTGGAGGAGGTTGCCATTATCTCCACCATAGGGCTACCAAAATTACACAAGACTGGGGAAACAGACTCATGGAGGGCACAAACAAAGCGTTATATGCACCAAGACACAGGAGAAAGGAGCAGTGACCCAACAAGAGACTGACCCAGACTTGCCCCTGAGTGTCCAGGAGTCACCCATGGAAGCTTGGGTCGGAGGTGGCCTGCTGCAGGGTTGAGGGCACTGAGTGCTACAGTGCCTGCTTAGTACCTTTTGAAGGAGGCCCCCATTATCTTCATTACCTGCACCGTAGTTTGGCTCCAGGTAAATAACAGGGAGGGAACACAGTCCCACCCTTCAATGAAAAACTGAATTAAAGATTTACTGAGCACGAACTGAGCATGGTCCCACCCATCAGAACAAGACCCAGTTTCCACCTCAGTCAGTCTCTCTCATTAGGAAACTTCCTTAAGCCTCTTATCCTTATCCATCAGAGGGCAGGCAGAATGAAAACCACAATCATAGAAAACTAATCAAACTGATCACATGGACCACAGCCTTGTGTAACTCAAAGAAACTATTAGCCAAGCCTTGTAGAGCCACCCGAGACAGATGGGTCATGGTGGAGAGGTCTGTCTAAATGTGGTCCACTAGAGAAAGGAATGGCAAACCACTTCAGTATTCTTGCCTTGAGAACCCCATGAACAGCATGAAAAGGCAAAAAGATAGGACACTGAAAGATGAACTCCCCAGGTCGGGAGATGCCCAATATGCTACTGGAGGTCAGTGGAGAAATAACTCCAGAAAGAATGAAGAGATGGAGCCAAAGCAAAAACAACACCCAGTTATGGATGTGGCTGGTGATGTAAGTAAAGTCCAATGCTGTAAAGAGCAATATTGCATAGGAAACTGAAATGTTAGGTCCATGACTCAAAGTAAATTAAAAGTGATCAAACAGGAGATAGCAAGAGTGAACATTGACATCTTAAGAATCAGAGAACTAAAATGGACTAGAATGTGTGAATTTAACTCAGATCACCATTATATCTGTTACCGTCAGCAAGGATCTCTTAGAAGAAATGGCATAGACCTCATAGTCAACAAAAGAGTCTGAAATGCAGTACTTGGATGCAATCTCCAAAATGACAAAATAATCTCTGTTCATTTCCAAGGCAAACCATTCAATAGCACAGCAATCCAAGTCTATGCCCCAAACAGTAATGCTGAAAAATCTGAAGTTGAATGGTTCTATGAAGAACTACAAGACGGTCTAGAACTAACACCTAAAAAAGATGTGCTTTTCATTATAGGGGACTGGAATGCAAAAGTAGGAAGTCAAGAGATACATGGAGTAACAGGCAAATTTAGCCTTGGAGTACAAAATGAAGCAGGGCAAAAGCTAAGAGAGTTTTGTCAAGAGAGCACATTGGTCATAGGAAACATCCTCTTTGTACACATGGACATCATCATACAGTCAACATTGAAATCAGATTGATTATGTTCTTTGCAGTGAAAGATGTCGAAGTGCTATAGAGTCAGCAAAACAAAAACAAAAACAAAAAAACATCGGGAGTGGACTGTGGCACAGATCATGAACTATTTACTGCAAAATTCAGGCTTAAATTGAAGAAAGTAGGGAAAACCACAGACCATTCAGGTATGACCTAAATCAAATCCCTTATAGTTATACAGTGGAAATGACAAACAGATTCAGCTGATCAGATCTGATGATAGAATACCTGAAGAACAATGGACAGAGGTTCATGACATTGTACAGGAGACAGTGATCAAGACCACCCACAAGAAAAAGAAATGCAAAAAAAGGTAAAATGGTTGCCTCAGGAGGCCTTACAAATAGCTGAGAACAGAAGAGAAGAGAAAGACAAAGAAGAAAAAGAAAGATATATCTATTTGAATGAAGAGTTCCAAAGATTAGCAAGGAGAGATAAGAAAGCCTTCCTCAGTGATCAATGCAAAGAAATAGATGAAAACAATAGAATGGGAAAGACTAGAGATCTCTTCAAGAAAGTTAAAGATACCAAGGGAACATTTCACGCAAAGAAGGGCAAGTAAAGGACAGAAATGATATGGACCTAACAGAAGCAGAAGATAGTAAGAAGAGGTGACCACAGTACACAGAGGAACTATACAAAAAAGATCATCATGACTCAGATAACCATGATGGTGTGATCACTCACCTAGAGCCTGATATCCTGGAATGCAAAGTCAAGTGGGTCTTAGAAAGCATCACTATGAACAAAGCTAGTGGAGGTGATGGAATTCCAGTTGACCTATTTCAAATTGTAAAAGATGATGCTGTGAAAGTCCTGCACTCAATATGCCAGCAAATTTGGAAAACCCGGCAGTGGCCACAGGACTGGAAAAGGTCAGTTTTCATTCCAATCCCAAAGAAAGGCAATGCCAAAGAATGCTCAAACTATCGCAGAATTTCACTCATCTCACACGCTAGTAATGTAATGCTCAAGTTTTCCAAGCCAAGCTTCAACAGTATGTGAAACTTGGAATTCCAGATGTTCAAGCTGGATTTAGAAAAGGCAGAAGAACCAGAGATCAAATTGCAAACATCTGTTAGATCATTGAAAAAGCAAGAGAATTTCAGAAAAACCATCTACTTTTACTTTATTGAGTGTGCCAAAACCTTTGACTGTGTGGATCACAACTGTGGAAAATTCCTAAAGAGGTGGGAATACCAGACCACCCTACCTGCCTCCTGAGAAATCTGTATGCAGGTCAAGCAACAACAGTTAGCACTGGGCATGGAACAACAGGTTGGTTCCAAATCTGGAAAGGAGTATATCAAGGCTGTATATTGTCACCCTGCTGATTTAACTTATGTTCAGAGTATATCATATAAAATGCCAGGCTGTATGAAGCCCAAGCTGGAGTCAAGATTGCCAGGAGAAATATCAATAAGCTCAGAAACTCAGATGACACCACCCTTATGGCAGAAAGTGAAGAAAAACTAAGGAACCTCTTGATAAAGTGAAAGAGGAGAGTGAAAAAGTTGACTTAAAACTCAACATTCAGAAAACTCAGATAATCGCATCTGCTTCCATCACTTCATAACAAATATATGGGCAAACAATGGACACAGTGACCTTATTTTCTTGGGTTTGAAAATCACTGCAGATTGTGACTGAAGGCATGCAATTAAAAGACACTTGCTCCTTGGAAGAAAAGCTATAGTCAACCTAGGCAGCATATTAGAAAACAGAGATATTACTTTGCCAACAAAGGTACGTCTAGTCAAAGCTGTGTTTTTTTCATTAGTCACGTATGGATGTGAGAGTTGGACTATAAAGAAAGCTGAACACTGAGAATTGGTGCTTTTGAACTGTGGTGTTGGAGAAGACTCTTGAAAGTCCCCTGGCCTGCAAGGAGATCCAAGCAGTCCATCCTAAAGGAAATCAGTCCAGAATGTTCATTGGAAGGATTGATGCTGCAGTTGAAACTCAAATACTTGGGCCACCTGATGTGAAAAACTGGTTCCTTGGAAAAGATCCTGATGCTGGTAAAGATTGAAGGGAGGAGGAGAAGGGGATGATAGAGGATGAGATGGTTGGATGGCACCACTGACTCAATGGACATGAATTTGAGCAAGCTTCAGGAGTTGAGGATGAACAAGGAAGCCTGGCGTGCTGCAGTTCATGGAGTGGCAATGAGTCGGCCATGACTGAGTGACTGAACTGAACTGAAGACATATATAATGAAGAAATATTGGAGGTTTTCAACTGTTTTTTTGTATTTGCTGAGATGGTCATATAATTTTTCTTTAGTTATGTAACATATTACATTGATAGATTTTTGAATATTAAAGACAACAGCACATTTTTGAAGCAGTTTAACTTGACTATGATATTCTTACATAATGCCGACTCTAAGTTGTTAATATTTTAATTAGCATTTTTGCATCTGCTTTCATAGCCTATAATTTTTCTTTCTTGTATTACTCCTTTTGGTGTTATGACAACCTCATACAATGAATGGATAATATCTTTTTTTTTTTTCAAAAAAAATATGGTGGAAATTGTTTACATTGCTATTATTTCTTCCTTAAATGTTTGCAAAACTAGCTGGAGAAACCATGTGGGTTTCAGACTATTTAGTCCAAGCTTCCTAGTGTTAAGGGACTTCAAGGTTATACCAGTGAGGCAAATATACAAAGCAGTAGGAACAGACTAAGAACATTTTAAAAGACTGTTTACTCTTTTTGTAATATAAATTTATTTATTTTAATTGGAGGTTAATTACTTTATAATATTGTATTGGTTTTGCCAAATAAATAAATAAAGACTGTTTATTATGATTAATTGGAAAACACCACAATGTATTCAGGAACAAATAAACTTACACATATGCTCATATGAACACAGACTGATGGACAAACAATCACATTTGCTGGTAGCCAACATTTTCTAAATTCCCACTTCAAGGCTTTACCATACAGTGAATGCTATAGAATATTGCGCCTTCAACAAACTCTTACTCTCTACAGCCTTAGTCTTCAACTATTTGTTTGATAGTTTCACTTCATTCTACATAATACATAGTTCGATTGTTTTACTTCATTCTACATAATACATTTTATTCTGCTCCTAAACCTATGTAGTTCAAGGAAATTCCATTCTTAGTGACCTCTGTGAGATGGAGGCTGCTGTGAATGAGATCTTCTATGACTTTATTACTTTTTATGTGAGAAAATGGAGCCAAAGCTGAGCAGGTAAAGAACTTTGGAGTATTTTGAGCCAATTTTTTTTTATTATTATTATTATTTTTACTTTACAATACTGACTTTAAAAAAGAAAAAGAATGCCTTCTCAGTGGCCTTCAACAAGTAAGCCATATTTGGTAACTGGAGCCCTGAAAGACTAATGTTAATTTTGTTCAGGGATGCCAAAAACATTACATAATGAATTTTACTCAACAGCTAATGAACACAGGGAAGAATAACTGAGATAAGGAGTAAATTTAATTATTTGCTATATAACTATAAACTGTATAATTAGTCTAATTAAAAACTATATAATTGTTTGCTGATTCTTTTTTTAACTCTTTCTCTAAACCTTTCCCTTATGGTGGGCCTTTAATTCCAAATATTCTCACTGAATGTAAATTCTCACATTTGTGAGTTTAAATTACATCTACCCTACCCTACAGATTCAGCTCAAATTCTGTTTTCTTCTTAAAGCCTTTCTTGGTTGCCAGTGCCATGATCTCTTCTGAGCACGCTATCTATGTGAACCACAATAATGCCAATGCTACTGACATACTCTTCACACCTCTGAGACTGCCTGCACCAAACAGTGAGTAAGTGATGAGTGTGACTACAATGCAAGTCATTTGACTCAACCCAACAGGCTTTCCAATAGGATCCTACTGCTTCGTTGACGTTCTTAACATAATACCTTTAGAGGTCATCAACTGGCCTAACAGAAAGCTAGTCCTGACAGGATGTTCAGAGGCATTCTTGTGTTTTGTGTGTAAAGAGTGTTTTGTGTGTAAAGATGATGCTTTATGTTTTCCATGGTACAAAGAAAGGATTCAAGAGTAAAGAGACTTTTCTTCTTTCAAACCTGATGAATGCACTTTCCCGCTTGCCCCAGGGTTTACCTCCTCACTGGCAACAAAGTTACTGACCCCAAATGAGGCCAATACCCTCTCAGAACTGAAGACAATCATCTTCATGGTGATAAGCATCTGGATTTAGGGGCAAAAATTCTGCCTTTTACCCTCCTACTTAAGAATTTTAAAAATAAAATCAGGTTGTACTAACATACAGGACTGTTTGGCTCTCCATGTTAAGCTTGCTTCTGCAGCTTTCTCTTTAAATAGTCACGTCAGTGAGTAGACAAAGAAGGAAGGTACAAAGGCAGCTCACTGTTGTGCTGAAGCATCTGTCATAAATAATCAAGATTTAATCACAAAACACATACAACGAGGGTTTTAAAGAGCCTATTCATGAATTTGAATCTTTGTTCACTGGATTCTTTTGCCAAATGGTGCAGCAGGCAGTGAGGAGGCTATATTTATGGCTCATTAATAAAGATTGCTTTCTGAAAAGCGTATCTTTCACATAATCATGAAGATGAGGGAACTTTAAAAGGAATTATACCATTGAAAAGTGATTGATGTGCGATCAGCAGTGATTCCTTTCTTAACTGAGATTTTATATTTGAATAATTCCTGTAAGTATATCTTTTGTGCAAATGCATTTTTGATTGGTAATGAATGTTACTAGTTATTTCATTTTCAGCCTACAGACTGATCTGATATGATCCTATATCTTTTATATGTGGCCTTGATTGACAATCCAAAAATTCATGTTGGGAGACTGCAAAAGAAATTGTCTGGCATACCACCTGAGGGGATAATGTGAAGAAACTGCAGACAATAGATGAAACAGTCACTCTCGTAATTATGGAATGTGAGAAAAATTTGCTTGTTCCCTGTGTCTAAGAGCAGTGAGATAAATTTATTCTTTTTACATGATTTATCAAAAACTGATCCAAAAACCTCTTTAAAAACTCCTGTTTACCATTTTATAAAGTAATGCTGTTAAAAAACCATTATGAATATTTCCAAAGATGTATGAGTTTCTGAAGAATATTCCCAAGCTCAAAAAATACATATATGATTATTGACCTTAACAATTGACTGTAAGGCTGCTAGGCTATTAATGAGCATCTTTAAAATTTTCATAGTCTCCTGTCATTACTCCTACTGTTGCTACCATGTACAGGACCATTATCAGCTGCCATTATTGGAGGCTCACCATGGACCAATGTGATTCACAAACACTGTCTCATTTAATCCTCATCACACATGAGATATATATATATATATGCTACGAACCTTTCATATGTGAGAAATCAGATTTAGATAAGTTAACTAACCTGAGTAAGGTACTCAAGTTGACAGTGCCAGAAATTAAAATAAAGCGTTCTGATTTCAAAACCCAAGGTTTTTACCCACTAAAATGGGAGTAATGTGGTATAGAGTTGAAAACTAGCTCCATTAGAATGAGCTCATTAGAATTGTGTCTAATGAGTATAAAATACATAACTGCTGCACTAGGTTTAAGAAATTCTCCTGAAAGCAATATCTCTGAGCTTTAGAGTAGTGGATTCCTGACAGTGTTGGGGGAAGCAGAAAACTTAGGTCTGTGAAACTGTTACTGGAAAACTGGGTTCTCCTGTTGGTGGCCGAAGGACACGACCAAGCCAAAAACAAGAGAAGGAAAGATTTATTACTTGAAGCAAATAAGGAGAACACTGAAGATCTTTCCCAAAGCAGTGTCCTCTTGGATAAAAAAATTGAGAAAATTTTAAGCCAAGTAGAAGTTGCTCAGTCATGTCCGACACTTTGCGATCCCATGGACTGTATAATCCATGGAATTTTCCAGGCCAGAATACTGGAGTGGGTAGCCCTTCCCTTCTCCAGGGGATCTTCCCAACCCAGGGATCGAACCCAGGTCTCCCGCATTGCAGGCAGATTCTTTACCAGCTGAGCCACAAGAGAAACCCTAAAATACTTGGGTGGGTGGCCATTTCCTTCTCTCAGGGATCTTCCCAACCCTGGGATCTTCCTAACCTAGGGATTGAACCCAGGTCTCCTGCATTGTAGGCAGATTCTTTACCATCTGAGCCACAAGGGAAGCCCATTTTTAAGCCAAAGTTACATTCATATTCATAAGGGGAGCAAAGGAGAATTCAGCAAAGAATTGGGGCAAAGGTTGACAGAGTCCAAGCTTTAGTTGGTTAAGGTCAAGAGGGTCAGAAAAAGTCAACATCATCGTTCCCTAGGTTCAGGTTGATCTAGTGATTGAGCACTCAAGAGGGGTTGGATGCTGCCAAACAGCTCAATAATGTGCTTCAGTCTAATCTTTTCCATTGTATCAGAACTGGGAATCTTTACAACTGATTTATTGTCTTTGTTATTATTACTTCTCTTGCCTGATAATGGTCACTTGGTCTTGCTTTCTCTTTTTTCCTTTAAGATTATTAGTTACTGAGATGTATTTAAGGACAAGCATTGTGGCTGGGATTATATCACAAAGTGGTTTAGGCCAAAAATATTTTCTAGTGTCAAAAAAGCCATGCCGGGTAATTTATCTGAGGCCTTCCTGCCCTCTCTGCTTAAAAATCTACATGCAAAAGAATACGAATATTATTAAGTTGGTACAAAAGTAATTGCAATTTTGCATTGTTGAACTTTGCTAGATATTTGAATACATTCTTAAATTAATGTGGTTATATTACATATCATTTTAATCCACATTTCTCATTTTACTAATGATATTACTTGCTGTAACCAACAATGCATTTGACCCAGGAACTGCTAACAAATGTACAGTGCAGTGGTGGTTCAAGTTTTGCAAAGGAAATGAGAGCCTTGAAGATAAGGAGAGCAATGGCCAGCCATTGGAAGTTGTCAATGACCAGTTGAGAGGATCACTGAAGCTAACCCTCTTAGAACCACAGGAGAGGTTGCTGAGGAACTCAAGATTGAACATCCTATGGTCATTACATTTTTGAAACAAATTGGAAAGCTGAAAAAGCTTGATAAGTGGATGCCTCACAAGCTGACCGAATATAAAAAAAAAATTGTCATTTTGAAGTGTCATTTTCTCTTATTTTCTGCAACAACAAGGGACCATTTCTTGATTGGATTATGATGCACGACAAAAAGTGGATTTTATATGACAATCACCTACTTGATGGACATGAGCTTGAGTAAGCTCTGGGATTTGATGATGGACAGGGAAACCTGGCATGCTAAAGTCCATGGGGTCACAAAGAGTTGGACATGACTGAGCGACTGAACTGAACTGAACTGAACTGATATGACAACTGGTGACAACCAGCTCAATTGTTGGACAAAGAGGAAGCTTCAAAGCACTTCCCAGGGCCGAAATTGCACCAAAAAGAAAACATGCTCACTGTTTGGTGGTCTGCTATTGGTCTGATCGATCCACTACAGTTTTCTGAATCGGCAAAACCATTACATCTGAGAAGTATGCTCAGTAAATTGTTGAGATGCACCGAAAACTGCAATGCTTGCAGCCAGCATTGGTCAACAGAAAGGGCCCAATTCTTCTCCATAATGACATCGACCCCAAGCCATACAATGCTTCAAAATTTGACGCATAGGGCTATGAAGTTTGGCTTCATCTGCTGTATTCACCTGATGTCTCACCAATGGGCTACCAGTTCTTCAAGCATCTCAACAATTTTTTGCAGGGAAAATGCTTCCACAACCAGCAAGAGTCAGAAAATGCTTTCCAAGTGTTCATAAAATCCAAAAGCACAGATTTCTATGCTATAGGAATAAATAAACTTATCCTTGTTCGCAAAAAATGTGATGATTATAATGGTTCCTATTTGATTAATAAAGATATATTTGAGACTAATTATAATGAGTTAAACTTCATGGTCCCAAAATGCAATTGCATTTGCACCAACTAATACATATCTGTATTTAAGAATATTCATAACAGTTAATTTAAATGTATTAATTAATTCATAGTCTGTTTTATTTATTAGCAGAAGGAAGCATGGTATAGCAGTGTGGTTAAACACACAGACTCTGGGGCCAGATTTCCTGGGTTCAATTCCAGCTCTGACTTTCCAGCTGGGTGGCCTTGGTTAAGTTGCCTAATTTCTCTGTTTCAATGTCCTCTTATGTAAAATGAATTTATAACAGTAAGTATCAACCTCATAGGACATTTGTGAGGATAAAATAAATTTCTAGAGCACTTCCAAGTTCTTTAGTAAGGATTTCTTTGGGTGCCAAATGTTTAATAAGTAACAAACTATCCTAGGAGGCCTGCAACTATTGTTTGAATTGAGCTGAAAGCAGTGAGAACCACTGTTCTAGAACAGATAATTTGAGACATCTTGCTTGGTTGCTTAAGATACCCTATTTGCATCCTTTCCAAGTGATTATTTCTGTCCTGGATAGTTCAGAATGCTGGAAAAATATCCTGTTGTGAGACTCTACTCGACAGTGTGTTAAGAGCTTACATACATATGATTTGTACTTAGGACCTGAGTCAAAGTCAGTTAAAAAAATGACACCATCTGTTAAGGTTAGCATTTAATGTTGTAAAGACAACATTCCAGACATGATCTAAACACAATGGACAAAGAAAAAATTTAAGGAAATACATCTTTTTTTTTCTGTTTTTAGTGTTTTATCTCTATATTTGTCGTAGTAGATCATTATCCTCATTTTTAAATTTCACAAATTCAGTTTATATAACATACTTCTGCCCATACATACATGGAAGTAAATCTCTCATCAAGTGAATTTTGAACTTACACTCTACACAAATTATTATTTTTACTCTTAAGTGGAAACTGATCTATGTTCTGAATGCTATTCAATAAGCTCCTGTATTTATTGTATTCAAAGATTCTATTGCAGTTTACTAAATTCTTTTTGTGGCAGCCTTGGGTAATTACAGTTAAAAAGACTGTGAGAGTAATTTTTCCCTTACAGGAAAATGAGAAAGAATACTACTAACATACATGCACAAAGCTAGGTAGAAGGATTCCAACCCAGGCAAATAAGGAAATTATTAAAGACAGGAAAAACAGTTTGGCTATATCATGTCTTATGCAAATTAGTGGGCCCTAGGATTGCCTAAGACAATTAACCTTCATTCCATCACTACACACACACATCCCAGCCCAAATCTCAAGCGGAGAAAACTCAGACATTAGCACTCTGAAGCCTGAGAAATGAAGCATCAGTTTGTACAGTCCTCTCTGGGCAAACTGAGAGTGTCCTAATGGATTTGCTCACAAGCCCGAACAATGAGCAGGATCTCTGTTCAGTTCAGTTCAGTTCAGTTGTTCAGTCATGTCTGACTGTTTGTGACCCTATAGACTGCAGCACGCCAGGCCTCCCTGTCCATCACCAACTCCCGGAGCTTACTCAAATTCATGTCCATTGCATCGGTGATGCCATTCAACCATCTCATCATGTCACCCCCTTTTCCTCCTGCCCTCAATCTTTCCCAGCGTCAGGGTCTTTTCCAGTGAGTCATATCTTCACATCAGGTGGCCAAAGTATTAGAGTTTCAGCTTCAACATCAGTCCTTCCAATGAACACTCAGGACCAATCTCCTTTAGGATTGACTAGTTGGATCGCTTTGCAGTCCAAGGGACTCTCAAGAGTCTTCTCCAGCCCCACAGTTCAAAAGCGTCAATTCTTCGGTGCTCAGCTTTCTTTATAGTCCAACTCTCACATCCATACATGACCACTGGAAAAACCATAGCCTTGACTAGACGGACCTTTGTTGACAAAGTAATGTCTCTGCTTTTCAATATGCTGTTGAGGATCTCTGGGAGGTAATGCAAACATGATCCTGAACATTTCCTACTAACATTTCCTCTCATATAAAGGACAATGCACTCATCTATGGTACAGGAACAGAAAATAAAACTGTGTGTCTGACGTACATTCTAAAAGAATGTCCTGTCCATGGCACGTGGACCCCAAAGGGATGGCGCCAACACCTTCTTGTTCGCCTAGTTGTTCTTCACAGTGCACATCGTGGTTACACTGATGTTATCTTCAGGCTCCCAAGAATATTACTTTTCCACCTCCCACATACGATGAGAACAAAAAAGAGGATGAACTACTTCCAAACAATGTCTCTAATACAGCATNCTCTCGTACATTCTAAAAGAATGTCCTGTCCATGGCACGTGGAACCCAAAGGGATGGTGCCAACACCTTCTTGTTCGCCTAGTTGTTCTTCACAGTGCACATCGTGGTTACACTGATGTTATCTTCAGGCTCCCAAGAATATTACTTTTCCACCTCCCACATACAACGAGAACAAAAAAGAGGATGAACTACTTCCAAACAATGTCTCTAATACAGCATCAAAATGCTTTCTTCGTTTTTTAGAATAATGGTTCTGAAAATTGAATGTGCATTCATCACCTAGTGCATGCGAGTTCAGTCCTTTTAGTCATGTCTGACTCTGCAGCCTCATGGACCATAGCCCTCCAGGTTACTCTGTCCATGGGAGTCTCCAGGCAAGAATACTGTAGTGGGTTGCCATTTCCTCCTCCAGAAGATCTTCCTGACCCAGGGATCGAGCCTGCATTTCTTATGTCTCCTGCATTAGCAGGCAAGTTCTTTACCACTGGCGCCATCTGAGAAACCCAGGTCTAAGGCAGAATCTGATAATTTGTATTTTTAACAGATTCCCTAGAATTGCCAAGAATGCTGGCTATGAGACTGCACCTTGAGAAATACTGCTGTAGAGATTCAAGCAATAGGCCCAGTGGGTTCCAAATTTTTCTGCATTTTGGAATCATCTAGAAACCTTGCAAAGTACTGAAACTTGGCACAACACCCATCAATACTCATTTCATTAGTGTGGAGTGTGACCTGAACACTGGGATTTTACAAAGCTCCCCATGTGATTCTAACAAGTAGCAAAATTTGGGACCTGGTATATTAGGCAAAAACAAGACAAGGAGCTAACTGTGGCTTAGACCATGAACTCCTTACTGCTTAAATTGAAGAAAGTAGGGAAAACCACTAGACCATTCAGGTATGACCTAAAACAAGTCCCTTACCATTATACAGTGAAAGTGACAAATAGATTCAAGGCATTAGATCTGATAGACTGAGTGCCTGAAGAACTATGGGCAGAGGTTCATGACATTGTACAGGAGGCAGTGATCAAGACCATCCCCAAGAAAAAGAAATGCAGAAAGGCAAAATGGTTGTTTAAGGAGACCTTACAAATAGTTGAGAAAACAAGAGAAGCTAAATGCAAAGGAGAAAAGGAAAGAGATACCCATCTGAATGGAGAGTTCTGAAGAATAGTAAGGAGAGATAAGAAAGCCCTTCTCAGTGAACAATGCAAAGAAATAGAGGAAAACAATAGAATGGGAAAGACTAGAGATCTCTTCAAGAAAATTAAAGATACCAAGAGAATATTTCATACAAAGATGGGCACAATAAAGGACAGAAACAGTATGGACCTAACACAAGTGGAAGATATTAATAAGAGGTGGCAAGAATACACAGAAGAACTGTACAAAAAAGAGCTTCATGATCCAAATAACCACGATGATGTGATCACTCGCCTAGAGCCAGACATCCTGGAATGCAAAGTCAAGTGGGTCTTAGGAAGCATCACCATGAACAAAGCTAGTGGAGGTGGTGAAATTCCAGTTGAGCTATTTCAAATCATAAAAGATGATGCTGTGAAAGTGCTCCATTCAATATGCCAGCAAACTTGGAAAACTTAGCAATGGCCACAGAACTGGAATAGGTCAGTTTTCATTCCAATCCCAAAGAACGGCAATGCCAAAGAATGCTCAAGCTACCACACAATCGCACTCATCTCATATGCTAGCAAAGTAATGCTCAAAATTCTCCAAACCGGGCTTCAACAGTACATGAACTGTGAACTTCCAGATGCTCAAGCTCAATTTAGAAAAGCCAGAGGAACAAGAGATCAAATTAACAACATCTGTTGGATTATCAAAGAAGCAAGGGAGTTCCAGAAAACAGCTACTTTTGGTTTATTGACTGTGTCAAAGCCTTTGACTGTGTGGATCACAACTGTGGAAAATTCTTAAAGAGATGGGAATACCAGACCACCTTACCTGCCTCCGGAGAAATCTGTATACCGGTAAGAAGCACCAGTTAGAACTGGATGGGAACAACAGATTGGTTCCAAGTGAGGAAAGGAGTACATCAAGTCAGTATATCGTCACCTTGCTGATATCACTTATATGCAGATTACATCATGTTAAATGCTGGGCTGGATGAAACACAAGCTGGAATCAAGATTGCTAGGAGAAATATCAATAACCTCTGTTATGCAAATGACACCACCCTTATGGCAGAAAGCAAAGAACTAAAGTGCCTCTTGATGAAAGTGAAAGAAGGGAGTAAAAAAGCTGGCTTAAAATTTAACATTCAGAAAACTAAGATCACGGCATCCAGTCCCATCACTTCATGGGAAATGGATGGGCAAACAATGGACGCAGTGACAGACTTTATTATCTTGGGCTCCAAAATCACTCTAGATGGTGACTGCAGCCATGAATTTAAAGGTGCTTGCTGCTTGAAAGAAAAGTTATGACCAACCTAGACAGCATATTAAAAAGCAGAGACATTACTTTGCCAACAAATGTCCATCTAGTCAAAGCTATAGTTTTTCCAGTAGTCATGTATGGATGGATGTGAGAGTTGTACTATAAGGAAAGCTGAGTGCCAAAGAACTGATGCTTTTGAACTGTGGTGTTGGAGAAGACTCTTGAGAGTCCCTTGGACTGCAAGAAGATCCAACCAGTCCATTCTGAAGGAGATCAGTCCTGGATGTTCATTGGAAGGCCTGATGTTGAAGCTGAAACT
>SJYV01024641.1:0-12873 GCA_006410875.1 Neotragus pygmaeus | reverse complement strand
GATGGGCAAACAATGGACGCAGTGACAGACTTTATTATCTTGGGCTCCAAAATCACTCTAGATGGTGACTGCAGCCATGAATTTAAAGGTGCTTGCTCCTTGAAAGAAAAGTTATGACCAACCTAGACAGCATATTAAAAAGCAGAGACATTACT
Organism: Neotragus pygmaeus; assembly: GCA_006410875.1. Classification (NCBI taxonomy): domain Eukaryota; kingdom Metazoa; phylum Chordata; class Mammalia; order Artiodactyla; family Bovidae; genus Neotragus; species Neotragus pygmaeus. Next base: position 12,718 of record SJYV01024641.1, on the reverse strand, counting down.
TTGCCAACAAATGTCCATCTAGTCAAAGCTATAGTTTTTCCAGTAGTCATGTATGGATGGATGTGAGAGTTGTACTATAAGGAAAGCTGAGTGCCAAAGAACTGATGCTTTTGAACTGTGGTGTTGGAGAAGACTCTTGAGAGTCCCTTGGACTGCAAGAAGATCCAACCAGTCCATTCTGAAGGAGATCAGTCCTGGATGTTCATTGGAAGGCCTGATGTTGAAGCTGAAACTACAATACTTTGGACATCTCATTCGAAGAGCTGACTCATTGGAAAAGACCCTGATGCTGTGAGGGATTGGGAGCAGGAAGAGAAGGGGATGACAGAGGATGAGACGGCTGGATGGCATCACTGACTCAATGAACATGGGTTTGGGTGGACTCTGAGAGTTGATGATGGACAAGGAGGCCTGCTGTGCTGCAGTTCATCGGGTCACAAAGAGTCGGACATGACTGAGCAACTGAACTGAACTGAACTGAACTGAGGAATGAAATAGGGAATATTATTGCCGATCGTGCGTATATCAAAAGGATAGTAAGGAAATACTATGAACAGCTCTACATGCACACATTTGACAGTTTAGAGGCAGTGAACTAATTCCTCAAAAACACAAAGTAGTACAATTCTCCTAATATGAAATAGATAATTTGAATAGACCAGCAACCATAATGGTAATTGAATTTATAACTTTAAAACTTCCATAAAAGAAATTTTGAGCTACAGATAGACACTGGAGAATTCTCCCAACCCTTTAAAAAATAACTAACACCAGTTTTGCACAATCTTTTCCAGAAAACAGAGAGGAGGAAATACTCGCCAATTCATTTAATGACACTGTTATTACTCTGAAACCAAAACTAGATAAAGACATTTGTCTCTTCCCCCACAAAATGCGAGAAAAATGCAAGAAAACCACAGACCAGTATCTAGGATGTAAATTAATATTGAAATCCTTAACAAAATATTAGCAACAGAATTTAGTGATATATTAAAAAGTATATATAGACCATTGCTAAATGTGGTCTATTTCACAGAAGCAAGACTGGTTCAGTATTTGAAAATCAACCAATGGAATCCAGCACATTAACAGGCTGAAGAATATGACCATATCAGTCAATGCACAAAAAACACTGAATGATATTTAATACTCATTAACAATGAAGATTCTCAGAAAAGTAGAAAAAGAGAAAATTTCCTCAACTTGATCAAGAACAAATACAAAAGTCCTACATTCCTATAATCCAACAGTATACTTAATGTTTCAAAACTGAATGTTTTCCCTCTTAATATAAAAAATAAAATAAGGATATAACTCTCATCACTTTTATTTCACATAATACTGAATGTTCTAGCCAGGGATTAAAGCAAGAAAATTAAATAAAAGACATACTGACCAGAAAGGAAGAAATGGTGGATGATGCTATTGCCTCGATAAAAAAACTCAGGAAATCTAGCAAAAACTCCAAGAAATAAGTGGGTTCAGTAAAGTCACAGTATGGAGTATTGATGCACAAAAATCCAATATATATCTATATACTATCAATAAATACATTGAAACCAATATAAAAAATATGTAACATTTTCAATTGCTCAAAAATTAAATACTTCACTGTATATGTAATAAAGTATGCACAGGACTTTTATACTGAAAACTAGAAAGCACTTATGAAAAAAAAATAAAAGATCTAAATAAATGTAAAGAAATACAGTGTCAAGGTTTGGAAGACTTAATATAGTAAACGTGTCAACTGTCTCCAAATGGCATACAAATTGAGCACATCTCTTATCAAAATCTTAGCAATGAACTAATAAAACTAGAATGGTAACCCAAAAGAACTAGAATAGTTAAAACAATTTTGATAAGAGAAAAATAGGATTTACCCAATTTTAAGAATTATTATACAGCTACAGTAATCAGAACTATATGATACTGGCAGAAACATAGACACATAGATCAAAAGAACAGAACAGGGAACCCAGAAATAGACCCACTCCAGTGACTTTTGACAAAGACGCAAAAGGAATTAACTGGAAAAAAGACACTTTTTTTCAGCAAACTGGTATTTGACCAATTGGACTTCCGTAAGAAAAAAATATTTAAAAAAAAATTCGACCTAAATATATTAAAAAAATTAACTCAGAATGGATCACAGACTTAAATACAAAACATAAAGCTACAAAACTTTTGGAAGAAAACAAAAGATGTTTGAAACCTAGGACTAATCAGATAGTTTTAAAACGTTATATAAAAAACATAATCCATAAAAGAAAAACTAAAAATTGATTTTATAAAATTAAAGAACCTGCGAAAGACCTTGTTGATAGTATGAGAAGACAGGTACAGATAAAATATTGTAAGCTGCATATTTGATAAAGGACTCTCATCTAGAATATATAAAGAAAATTCTAAACTCAATAGCAAAAAACCAAACAATCCGATTTGAAATGGACAGAACTAATAAAGACATTTCATCACAGAGCAGACATACAGACAGCAAGTAAGCACATGGAAAGATGTCCAATGTCTTTGGTCATCAGAGAAATGCAATTCAAAATCACAATAAAATATCAATTTATACTGTTTCTATTGTTTAGCTGCAATGGACATTTTTGTGACTCCACAAACTGCAGTCTGCTAGGCTCCTCTGTTCATAGGATTTTGAATCCTGGGTTGGTTTGCCATTTCCTTGTCCAGGGGCTTCCCAACCCAGGGATCCAACCCATATCTCCAGCTTGGCAGGCAGACTCTTTACCACTGAGCCACCTGGGAAGCCTTAATATTAATATACACTAGGATGGCTTAAATAAAAACCTAGTGTCAACACTAAATGCTGGGGAAGATGCAGAGACCCTGGATCACTCATACTTTGATGGTATAAATGTAACTGGCACAGACACTCTGGAAAATAGTTCGGAATTTCTTTAAAAACTAAACATGCAGCTTCCATGTGACCCAGTATTTTAACTTCAGGCATTTATCCTAGAGAAATAGAGATGAGTTCACACAAAAGAACCAGTGAAATAATTTTTATAGCACCTTTACTAATAAGTAGTTCCCAGCTGGAAACAATCCATTTGTCCTTAAGTGGTAAATTCCTTGGACAAGTGATGGAATGCTGTTCACCAACAGCACACACAACCACCTGGATGGATCTCCAGAGAACATCCGAGAATGCTGTGGTTCACCCCTCCTTCCTCCACCCCTGCAGGCTGGTGCAGTAGTAGTGCCCAGGATTGCGGGTTTCATGCCTGTGCCTGCAGCACCAGGAGGAAGTGAGAGAGGAAGAGGGATGCTGAGAAGAGAAGGAAGGGGAGACAGTCCATGCATTACAGTAGCCACAACCCAGCCACAGCCCAGCAGGACTACAGAGCTTCCACCAGCCACCCCACTCAAGGATGTGCCCAGACCCCCCGGGCATATGGGCCATGAAGCTATGTGCCCTTTGAACAGCCTCCTGATGTCACCCATACTCAGGATCAGACCACTGCGCCCTACGTGCAGACCACCTGTGCGACTTCTTATGGACACACCCTCCCTGGGCATGCGGGTGCGTTGTTAGCCTGTCCCCGCAGGCGTGTCGTCCGCCCCTCCAGGGGCACGGCACCGGGACCTGTGATGCCACCACGGTTACAGTTACTACTCGTCCCCACCCCGGGCCTCTTACGCAGCTCAGTCTGCTCACCCAGCCTATAGGCAACAGCTGGCAACCACGGGGCCTGCAGGACTGTAGGATGGTAACAAACCCCCTGAGACAAATCAACCTCAATCTAGCACGAAGGGTTACAAAGAGCCCAGCCTTCCCCAGGTACCTGGGAGCTATCTCATGATGCCAGTCCCATCCCCACCATCCTATTCTCCCACCAGCTAGTTCTCTGCACAGCTGACTAGTTAGGATCAGAGCAGTTCTAGCAGAACACCCGGGAGCAAAGGAGCAGCGGTGGACAGCGCTGTAGCTACTATGGTTGACAAAGCAGCTCCGGGGCAGCCCCAAATGGGATCCCGTAGTCAGACTCCAAGTCAATATAGCCAACAGAGCGGCAGCCAGGGATGGCAGAGCTCATACCCACGGGACCACCTCGGGAGCAAGGGTGTCTATGGTCAAGAGTCTGGAGGATTTTCTGGGTTAGAAGAGAACCAGAGTGACCTCAATAACCTAGGCAGGAGAAGAGGGGGATTTAGTTGTGGAGGCATGGGCAGAGGTGAGCAGGGAGGAGCACCCCAGGGAACAGAGATAAGTGCAAACCTTTCCCTTTTGATCTAATTTAGTCTCATCCATAGGATTTTCAATGGAAAGAAGGACAGAAAAATGTAAGACATTTATTTCTTCATTTCCATGAATAATCTGATAAGCCCAAGCTGTCCTCCAAAACGTGGAAATGTCATCTCTGTGGCATGTCTATAGCGGCAGCTTGCTTTCTTCCTTGCCAATACACTTGGTTGGGTTGAAAAGAGTAAAGAATGCTTTTGAAACTAGAGCTTTCTGTTCCCTTCATAGCTTCCAGAGATTGAAATCCTCTGTGGGTAATAGACCTGGGGAAGAACATACAGAACCCTTCTAACAATCCCAGGTTTTTAACTAATTGCTTCTGAATGGCTATCTTGAAATTCCTGGAGTATATACTGCAGATAAGGAGTGCAGCTGTTTTCCACAACGTCTGTCCTCAACTTCTGTCTGTACTTGGGACTGTTGCACATAATGATGAAGATCTCGGTCCCATCACCCTTCAACTATGGCCTGAGGCGCACCTGGCACACAGAAAAGCCCGAAAGGTTTTTTATTTATTTATTTTTATTCTAAAAGTTAATTTATTTTAATTGGAGGCTAATTACTTGACAATATTGTAGTGGTTTTTGCCATACAGTGACATGAATCAGCCATGGGTGTACACATGCCCCCCATCCTGAAGCCCCCTCCCAGCTGTCTCCCCATCCCATCCCTCTGGGTCATCCCAGTGCGCCAGCCCTGAGCACCCTGTCTCATGCATCGAACCTGGACTAGAGATCTATTCACATAAGCCCAAAAGATTTTTACAGAGTATATATGTATATGTGTGTGTATATATATATATATATATATATAAAATGATAGGGTAACTCTCCCCATTGGGGATTTTGAGAAATCTAAATTGGTTTGACCATTTTGATTGATGGCATAACCTGGTTTAGAAAATTTTGCTTAGATCAGTAACATAACTGCTGCCTGTGCATGCTCTTCCCCTCCATCCTCCCATACCTTCTTCCCCTTCTGGTGTCTATACTCTGATGAAAGTGAAGTATAATGTTGTTTAACGTAATCCAGAAGACTTCATTCTATGTGTGTTTTATCCTTGTATAAACTAGTAAAAAATTATGCAGAATGTTACTATAAGTATAAATTGTATTTGATGCCATGATTGGTTTAAGGAAAAACTGAATAGAATTTCTTTAAAAATGTACATCAAGATTAAATACATTAAAATGTTGATCTTTTCTAAAAAGCCAGTGTCAAAAGCTTACATGAGGAATCCATGTGGTGGTGTAGATGTATCATATCTTGACAGTATCAATGTTGACATCATAGTTGTGTTACTGTTCTATAGCTGTGTAAGATGTCACCACTGTGGAAACCAGGTAAAGGATTCCTGAGATCTCTTTGTATTATTTCTTATAACTACATGTGAGTCTTCAATGATTTCAAAATAAAAAGTTTAAATTTTTTAAAAGTATTTATCTTCATGTTAACATATGGATATATTGGCATGTCTTCTGTTTAGGAGAGTGATTATGTAAAGAGTTCCCTGCTCCACAATCCTTTGCCATATCTGACCTACTATTTATTTTATTATTTTTTTTACAATGAAATATATTTGATTTACAATATTATGTCAATTTCAGGTGTATAGTATAGTGTTTCTGTAGATTATGCTCCATTATAACTTATTATGAGATAATGGGTATAATGCACTGTGCCATATAGTGTATCCTTGTTTCTTATCTATTTTATATAATGTATAGTAGTTCATATCTGTTAATACCACACTGATAGTTTTGTCTCTCCTCCCTTCCATCTCCTCTTTGGTGACCATAATTTGTTTTCTATGTAACCAAGACATGGTTGCTAACCAATTGTCTATTGACAAATGAATTTATATGGAAGATACACACACACACACACACACACACACACACACACACACACATACACACAACCTCCCTGGTAGCTTAGGTGGTAAAGAATCCACCTACAATGCAGGAAACTCAAGCTCAATCCTTGGTTCAGGAAGATACCTTGGAGGAGGGCATGGCAATCCACTCCTGTTTCCTTGCCTGGAAAATGCCGTGGACAGAGGAGCCTGGCCGGCTACAGTCCAAAGGGTCACAGAGAGTTAGACCTAACTAAAGCAACTTATTAGGAATGCACATGCATAGATAAAAGACATGTGTACATTACAGAGACACACATGCATAGGCATACTATGCAGCCTTAAAAAAGGAAGGAAATCCTGCCTTTTATGACAGCAGTGATGAAATGAGGACATTATGCCAGGTGAAATAAGATAGACGGTGTAAAAATATACATGAAATTGTATCACTTATGGGCTTCCCAGATGGCACTAATGGCAAAGAACCCATCTGCCAATGCAGGAGACGCAAGAGAAGAGAAAATGGCAACCCACCCCAGTATTCTTGCCTTGAGAATCACATGGACAGAGTAGCCAAGGGGTCACAAGAGTTGCACATGACCTAGCAGCAAATCCGGAGAAGGCAACGGCACCCCATTCCAGCACTCTTGCCTGGAAAATCCCATGGGTGGAGAAGCCTGGTGGGCTGCAGTCCATGGGGTTGCTAGGAGTCGGACACGACTGAGCAACTTCCCTTTCACTTTTCACTTTCATGCGTTGGAGAAGGTAATGGCAACCCACTCCAAGTGTTCTTGCCTGGAGAATCCCAGGGATTGGGGAGCCTGGTGGCTGCCGTCTATGGGGTCGCACAAAGTCGGACACGACTGAAGCGACTTAGCAGCAGCAGTAGCAGTAGCAACAAATCTACCACCATATACACATACACAATTCTGTCATTTGCAGCAACATGCATGGACCTAGGAATTACTATACTTAGCGAAATAAATCAGACAAAGGCAGATACTGCATTTTGTCACTTATATGTGGAAATTAAAAATATATATAAATGAATCTATACGCAAAACAGATTTAGTTTACTTTGAGATGCTTCTCTACCCCAGTTCCTCCACAACTATTTATTGCCTTAAGCTTCAAAGGCCACATTAACCACTGTGAGATACAATTTTTAACTACAACATTATGATAACTTTGCTAAAAATTGAGGGAAAATTGTGAAACGATTGCTCATTTTATTTAGAAATTCTTGACTCATTTTTATTGACATTTCATTTTTGGTATCATACTCTGAGAAAATTGTCAGATATTTTGAAAGAACACTAATAATAATGATATGATACTTAAACCTAAAAAAAAAATTCGTAAAACCAAAGTATAGTCTGTTTTTTTTTAAAGAAAATGAGTGCAGAGTGTTTATTTTTGGAAAGCCTGAGGTTGTCCAGGTGATGGTGCTAGAACAGTGTTTTTAAATCATGTGAGACCTGGAAACTCATTCTGGGTCATTCAATGTCACTGATGGATCCTTATTAAACACATTTTAAAATGATTTTTCCAGGCCAATCATCATTGCCATCGTTTTCATCATCAAATACGTATGGGTTCACAGTCTTCGTGGCTTTCACAGCAATGCCAGAAATCCTTAAAAGGCCAGCAACCCTGTTCACACCAGGAATTCTTAAGTTAATTTCATTTATTCATGAAGTACTTGTTTAACTTATTAAAGAGACATACTCACAAATAGAAGAGCTTTTAAGAAGGCCAGCTGGGCATCCCCACTACAATGTATCTTTTAATGAGCTTGTCAGACAGGTTCATAGCCAAGAGATTTTTCATATGTTGTATGTAGAAAAGAAGTATTTTTTAGTTATAATCATTAACAGGGGGATTAAATTAAATGAAGAGGAAGTTGACTTTTACATGTAAGAAAGGTAACATCTTACCTGTAGTAAAAGAAAATAAATGATATACATGTTTTATATAACTGTAGTGAAAATCAACATGGTCAGACATCTGACTAAAACTCAATGTAGCCATGATTCCACTTTGGTTTATGAAAGAAAGTTGACCTTGAGACTTTCAGAATTGGAAAAAATAAAACCACACAGAACAGAGAACAAATAATAGGAAGAAAAGTCTTTTTTCTTGAGTGTCTTTACGCTTGTAAAATGTACTTTATTGTTTCTCACCTGGGTATTAAGCCTTGTGTCAAGCTGAAGAACTATCAGAAAAAAGCAAAGAAACAGTTCTCAAAAAGTGCAATTCAATTGCATACATCTGAACACTGTTTTATAGGTGTCAGATTACAAAGACTATAGCATATAAAAGTAACCTTCTCAAAACATGAACTTTTTCCAACCCTCAGAATAAAGGAAAATTGATGCATTTTCACACTGAGTACTGAATAATAAATTCACATTCCCTCATTCTCCCTCTATCTCTCTCTTACACACACACACACACACACACACACACACACACACACCCCACTGTGAATAATTTAATCTCTTTTTAATTACCATTCTAATCTCCTATTTCCTACTTGCCTATGATCTAGAACAGAGCTATAATTATCAATTTACACTGTACATTTACAGAGAATTTCATGTATTTTAAAGGCTTCATAAATGTATTTTATTGTTTGCTTTTAGCACATGTCTTAGAGCTGAAAATGCTGATGATCTAGTTCCTGGATGTCAGTAATAGAGAAATGAAGTAAATCGTGCCTCCTGAAAAGTGTAGGGACCTCGAAAGAGGAAAATCCAGAATTATAGGCATTGTTGCCATGAAGATGGCTCTCAGGTTTCTACGCTAAGCTGCCTAGGAGAGGCCCAGCTTCAGCAGTGTGTGCTGAGTAGTTCTATGTGCATGTTCCATTTGCATATGACCCATGTACCTAAACTCAGTTAATATCTCTTCCCCTGTGGTTTCCATATTGTGTTAATTTGTGGTATCTTTCTCCCTGGGACCCAGATGGGATGCTCAGATCCTTCTTGGACTCTCTCTGGAAGTTCTTTCTCACATTTCATCCAGTAATGGGCTAATTCTGCAGATTTTATTCTTTCTCTACAAAATATCTTGGCTGCTTTTCTCTTTGTCATTCCAATGTTACCTGCTATCATCCAGGCCTTATTGTTTCTCAAATAGATTGTGGTCATCAGTCTCTACTTTTTTCCTCCTATTTCAGGACATCCACATGCTGTTGATCACTTCCCTAATCAATACCTACAGCATCTCTCCATCAACTACTGAGTTAAGCCCCAAATCCTCACCTTCATCATCAGTATGCTGGTTTATCTTTCCTTCAAACTGAGTTACGTGTATCCCAGTCCTGCTGTCTTGACTTTTCTGAAGACACCCTACTTATCCTGCTGACTCCTGCTCTCTTTGTGGATTAACCTACCAAACCCAACTCCTGTTGAAATCTACTTCATTCATAGACACCTGTTTCAAATGCCACATTCTCAAAAAAACACCCTCTTCTTGAAAGCAATGGCACCCCACTCCACTACTCTTGCCTGGAAAATCCCATGGGCGGATGAGCCTGGAAGGCTGCAGTCCATGGGGTCGTGGAGAGTGACTTCACTTTCACTTTTCGCTTTCATGCATCGGAGAAGGAAATGGAGAATCCCAGAGGCGGGGGAGCCTGGTGGGCTGCCAGCTATGGGGTTGCACAGGGTCGGACACAACTGAAGCGACTTAGCAGCTTAGCAGCAGCCCACCATTTGGTCCCTGTCATGCCGTGTGAGTTTTTCTCTAATCGTACCTTCCCTCATATTACTGTCATTTGTGCAAGTGACTTTCCTGTCCTGGATTGTAAGGTTTCTGAGGACAGAATCATTTTTTATCATCAAATTTTCCAAATATCCAGGTTTAAGAATTCAGTGGAGAGTATGTATTTATTTAACTGAAGTATTAATAAAATGAATTTAAATGAAATTAAAAATTTTTGTTGTTAATTTTATTTTTGAAATTACTTTTCCCTTATCCAGCTTTCAAACATTGCTTCAAAAAGTGCTCCTTAACAAAAACACATTTTAGTTTCCACGAAAGATTTTTATGCTTGAAAGTGAAGGTGGAGTCACTCAATAGTGTCTGACTGTAGCCTATGAGGCTCCTCCATCTATGGAATTTTCTAGGCCAGAATACTGGAGTGGGTTGCCATTTTCTTCTCTAGGGGATCTTCCTGACTCAGGGATTGAACCCGGGTCTCCTGCATTGCAAGCAAACGCTTTTATTGTCTGAGCCACCACAGAAGCTCATTTATATATGTGTGTGTGTGTGTGTGTGTGTGTGTGTGTATAAGCTGGCTAAAGCTCAGATATCAGTAATATCAGCAAAGGACAGGAAAATATTACAAATGCAAATACTAACTTGTATCATCAACAAATACTTATTTGTTAACAGCACTAACTCAAGCAGGGTATCAAATGTAAATCAATGCTTGGCTTGACTTGAGAATAAAATGAACATGTGTATAACCATGGCAGATTCATGTTGATGTATGGCAAAACCAACATAATATTGTAATTAGCCTCCAATTAAAATAAATAAATTTATATTTAAAAAATAAATAAAATGAAAGTAATCCTCAAGTTTTTTCTATTGCACTATTACAGTTTTAGTTTTCACCAGTGGTAATAATTTCTATCCTTAATGTTAGAGAACAGCTTCACAATTGTTTAACCATCATTCACTTATTCTTTCTTCTTGCTATTTAATAAACATTTATTAGTCAATAGGGCATAGGGGATAAAAATTATCTTTAGTTTTGCTCTTACGTCTACTACTATAGCTTGATGGAAACACGGACTGAAGCTCACCATAATACATGTTAAATTCTCCCTGGGCCTCTAAGTGCTGAAAGGACTGTAATTTGGGGGAGGAGAATGTAGGTTTCGGTAAGAAGGACAGAAGACCTTTCAAAATGCTGAAACATTTGAATAGAGAATTGAAATTTTCTAGTTGTCCACCCAGACAAGGAAGGTAATAGCATCCTGGAGAGAAGTTGTTTCATGTGAACAGAAGCAGGGTGGGGAGGAACCAGGTCAGGCTTGAAGACTGTGGCTTTGCACAGCTAAGGCAGGAGTGAGTGAATGCCAGCCCGGCAGACCCTGCCAGGACTTGGGGATTTTACAAGGCCTGCAGATATGGGGAGGTGCTAAACAAGGGGATGCTTCAGGTTTTATCGTAGGAAGAGTTTGGGTAACAGAGCAGAAGGATGTGAATGGACAAGCCCACATGTTAGTAGTGAGTCAATGGAAAGTTCATGTGTCAGTGAGAGCAACAGATAAACCCTTTACTTAAGATATAAGGACTTCTATCCAGACCAAAGCTTTAAGGCAGAAGAGAATAAGTTACATCAAAGTGACATCCAATAATATTTACAGTCTGAAAATATTCACGGATTTATCCCCTCTGGGCTATGTAGAATTCATCCCAGATGGGTAAATGCCTCCTGTCTGTTCCCAGACGAGGTTAGGGGAGGAAATGCCACAACCGCTCAGGCTTGCAATGTTGCACAGACCTTAGTCTGGAAGTCCCTTTGGTCTAGCCTAAATTTATTTTCCTGTAGTTTAAGCTCATTTCCTCTTTTCCATCCTTAGGGGAGGTAAAGAACAGATGGTCATAAACCACCAGATAATGACCCTTTATAGACTGGAGACACATATTAAATCATCTCTCAGCCCTCGCTTTCCTGAGTTAAAACAATAGGAACTCTCCATCAGTCTTACTCAGGTTTGCTATTCTAAATCTGTATCTTTGTTTTCCTATAGTGACCAGCTTCTTCTCATCTCACTTAGATGTTCAACTACAAATAAGATGAGAGTCTTTAACAAATGCATAATTATTTCCAATTACATATTTATATATTCCGACTATACATTCCATATGGAAGCTTTATCCTGGGATCTCTGATTCTGTAATAATTGAATATCGTGTTACATTAAAAGAACAAAGCAAAACAGCCTCTACTTGTTACTTACTGACATCCCAACCACTAGGATTCTACATACTTTTGGTAAACCTGTACTGAGTCAATCTTATCATTTATGTTTGTAAATTCTAACTTTTTTTTAAATTGCAGTAATAATTTGTTTCATTTCTTTGATTCCTTCTGCTCCTTGCCATTGAGTTTGATTCCCCCCCCCCATTTCTGGCATTTTCTCCTTCTTTGGCATTGCTTGACAATTATGATTTATTTGACCTCAAGTAATAGTCAGAAATAGTTCAGATTTCTGCGTCTCCTAGCTTTTAAAGATTTTACAACTCCTTGCCCTTTTGAAAATATTACAAGCTTCCCTTTGTACCAGGCTTCTCCAAGAAGATAGGGGCCTTTGCTGCGTGATATTCCTCTGCCTGCCCCACACACTCACTGAAAGAAGTGCTGAAGGTCGGGTACTGACGCTGACTGGGCGCTCCCTTTGGGCCAGACTCTGAGGTGGGCCCAGGGACAACTGTGAATCATCCTGCCCTGCTCTCTGGGGGTTCTGGGCCCTGCATGGAGGGACTTCTCTGGCACATTCTTCACAGGGACTGGATGAAACAGAGTATCTCAGAAGTTTGAACTCTAGGTGATTATGTGAAATATGGTATTA
>SJYV01024638.1:0-14056 GCA_006410875.1 Neotragus pygmaeus | reverse complement strand
GGGTGGGGGGTTCAAGATGGGGAGGAGGTTGGTGGGGGCTGGAGGTGGAGCTGAGGCCTCTGCTCTGAGAGTGCCCGAGGGCTGTTGAGGATAGACTTCCAGGGAAGGTGGATCCGGGCTTAAGCTGGGGACAGGGGTGCCCCTGCGGGGGCCTGGGGGTGGAGGCACACATCCGAGGAAGCGTGTCCCCACAGAGCATGTTTCCGGGATGATTTTCCACGCCTATCAGCTGGAAGAGCAGAGTTGGGGAGGTTCCTGGGGCCGGAGCAGGCCTCTCGGGACGTGCCGTCCCGTTGACAGATGCTCTCGGTCTGGAAGATTCCATCAGGCCTGTCTGTGCACGCATGAAGGCCCCGGAGTCACGCACACCAGCCCAGCCTGCAGTCCAGGGCCTGTCCATCCACTTCTGCCCTTTCTTCTTACCTCTGCCCCATAAGGCAGGTATTGCAAACACAGGGGAGCTTTTTCTCTCCAAGAAGTGACGCAGTGATGCCAGACGTTGTTCCCTTTCATCTCAGTGGGGGCAACATGCCTTTTTCCCCTCAAATGCTGGGGGAGAGAAAAAGGTATTTGACCTTAAGGAGCCTGAGAGTGCCCAAGGCTTCAGCGCCTGGGGGAGGGTCTCCTTGGGGGATGCTGTGGCCTTGTGTGCTCCCAGCTGGCCGGGTGACATCTGTGTCTGGCTGAGGCCTGGGTGCACACCCTTTCTCTCCCGGGAGGCCCACCCCTCTCTCAGCATCGGCCCTTACCAGCTCACCTTCTGTTTTTTCTGAGACATCTTCTAGACCATTTGCAGCCCATGTGGCCCACCCCTCCCCCTGCACAATACCCCACTGCTCTGCACCCTGATAGGCTGATTGGGGGTGGCAGGTGTGTGTTCACTGTGGGCACAGAAAACTCCCAGCGTGTGTGGGCTGAACGTATGGGGGGGATGGGCTCCCCCACCCAGAGCCATCAGTCTCAACAGGGGGTGAAGGTGAAGCGGAACCCAGCCTGGTCCCTGGCCTGGGACCTGGTCCATGTAGAGGCAGTCGCCAGCCGGAGCTGAGGCAGGAGGGCTGGGGAACTGTGGGATTTTGAGGTGCCAAGCTCTCCGCCCAGAGCCTGGGTGACAGGGACGCAGTTCAGGATGGGGACTGCAGATGGGGGTGCCCTGGCAGGCAGAGAGGAAGGGGCTCCTGTGCAGACAAGTGGATTAGCCAGGAGGGAGAAAGCACCACTTTCAGCTGCTGGGTGAGGTTTTGGGCTGAGGTCTTACACTGGAAGGGGGATGAGAGTCAGAGAAATAGGGCTTACTATAAGAAAGTGGCTGGAGAGGCCTGGGGAAATTCTCAATAGAATAATTATAAGGTGACCGTTCATGGAGCAGTTTACATGCATTGGTCCCCATAATACACACTGATAATGTGGGTACAGTCTTTATACTCATTTTTCTGCTGAACAACTGAGGCTCAGAGGGCAACTAGTGAGGGACAGAGCAGAATGACAGCAAGGCCACTCTTAGGCGCTGCATAGGCCACCCCATGGTGGCACATGGCTATGCAATGTCACTCAATGGCTTCCAGGCTGGGTCTGCCCCCCTGCAGCAACTGTGAGCCCAGGGCTGGGTGTCACTCTCAGAGCTTTGGGACCCTCTTGATTCCTGGCACAGACCAGGCAGCTGCAAAGTGGCTCCCAGAGACCCAGATCCTCTCTGATGGGGACACCCATGTCCCCGAATGTTTGCTGACTGCCAGCAGAGGGCAGGAAGTTAAGGCAACCTCTGGTTGGGGAGGTGAGTGACAAGTGGAAGTTGCTCAATTGTGTCCGACTCTTTGCAACCCCATGGACTATACAGTCCCTGGAATTCTCCAAGTCAGAATACTGGAGTGGGTAGCCTTTCCCTTCTCCAGGGGATTTTCCCAACTCAGGGATCAAACCCAGGTNTACATGGGAGAGAAAGAGGCAGAGTGCGTGCTTTGGCTCTTCCTTTTATATGTTTTTGCCTCCACCTGGGCCTGGCCTATGCAAATTGGGCTTAGCCAGGAGCACTGTTTGTTCTACCTGAAGTCTTCACTCTGGTCCTTGGACCTTCCTTTTTTTTTTAGCCACCGCCATTTTGGACTCCATTTCCCTATTCTACCTACCTAACAGGTGTATATGTATATGTGTATATTCCATTATTTTAGTTAATATTTGCCTGATTTTGTAACTGCCATTTGTCTGAGGTGCATCTTTGGTTTCTAGTTTGGGGGTATTTGTTTTAATCTCACTTAATGTCATAAAAAACCACTTATGGAATCTTTGTTCCTGACCAGAGATCAACTCCTGAGCCTTGGAAGTAAGAGCACTGATTCCGAGACCCTAGATGATCAGAGAACTAACCCAGGGAGTATCAAATGGTGAGATTTCAAACAAAGGAAACCACTTGAATACAAGAGCCTGCATCATCCAACCACCAGTAGCACACTGTGCAGGATGCCCCATCTAAACAACAAACAAAACAAGAATACAAACCCAATCATCAACAGATAGGATTACCATCTCACTCAGCCTTGCCTATCAGAAGAAAAACAAAAACACCACAACAGAGACTCATCCTTGCTCACTGCAACTAGAGAAAGGCCATGTGCATCAACAAAGACCAAGCATAATCAAATATTAATTAATATTTTAAAATATCAAAGCAGAAAGACTATTCCAGACATCAAGACATTTTAAAATGCAATAATAATTAAGGATGCTAACATTTTTACAAGGATATAAAAATACACAGTAGAATAGAGATTCACATAGTAGACTCTCACCTATACAGATAGATCATACAATATGCCCTGTGCCTCACAAACATACTATTGAGGATGATTACAGATTTAATCTAAACAACAAAGCTTCTGAAGATAATAGAGGAAGATATCTGGTTACTTGCAGAGTAGGCAAAGACTTTGAAACAGCACCCAATACACAAACTATGGAGCAAGCAACAGATAATTTACACTACATTAAAGATAATGATCAAAAGACACCATGATATTGATGAACCTAATTACAGGGAAGGAATGGAGACACAGATGTAGAGAATGGACTTAAGGACACAGTCGAGTAGGGAGTGGGACATATGGAGGAAGTAGCATCAACATATATACTCTATCAGGTGTAAGATGGATAGCTGGTGAGAAGTGGCTGTTTAGCACAGGGAGTCCAGTCTTGTGCTCTGTGGTGACCTGGGGGAATGGGATGGGGGAGGCTCAGGAGGAACACAAAGTATGCATAATTATGGCTGATTTCTATTATTGTATGACAGAAAACAACACAACATGTAAATATTTAAAAACAACAAATAAAAATAGAAACAGACAAAAAAAGAAAAACAAACAAACAACAATAACAAAAGAAAAGCTCAGTACAAATTTCACCCTATACAAAGTTTACACAAACCCCTGGACCAACCTTAAAGGGCAGAAACCAAAAGGACACAGACTGGCTGAATGTATACAAAACCAAGACCCATATATATGTGCTGTCTACAGGAAACCCACTTCAGACCTAAAGACACATATAGACTGACTGTGAGAGGATGGAAAAATATATTCCATGTAAATGGGAAGCAAAAGAAAGCTGGAGTAGCAATCCTCATATCAGAAAAAAATAGACCTTAAAATAAAGAGAATACAAGAGATAAAGAAGGACACTACATAATGATCAAGGGATCAGTCCAAGAGGAAGACATAACAATTGTAAATATCTATGGACCCAAGGTAGCAGCACCTCAATACATAAGACCAACACTAACAGACATGAAAGGAAAAATTGGCATTAATACAATAATAGTAGGAGATGTTAACACCCCATTTACAACCAATAGACAGATCATCAAAATAGAAAATTAATAAGAAAACACAAATCTTAAATGATACATTGGATGAGATGGATCTCATTGATGCCTTCAGGATATTCCATCCAAATGCAGAAGAATAAACCTTCTTCTCAAGTGCACAAGGAACATTCACCAGGAGAGATGACATTTTAGGTCACAAATCAAACCTAAGTAAATTTAAGAAAATTGAAATCTTATCAAGCATTTTCTCTTACCACAACACTGTGAGAATAGATACCAATTACAAGGGGAAGAAAACCTGTAAAAAAACACAAAGACATGAAGATTAAACACTATGTTTAATAAATAACTGAGTGCTGAAGAATTGATGTTTTTGAACTGTGGTGTTGGAGAAGATGCTTGAGAGTCCCTTGGACTTCAAGGAGAGCCAACCAGTCCATTCTGAAGGAGATCAACCCTGGGATTTCTTTGGAAGGAATGATGCTGAAGCTGAAACTCCAGTACTTTGGCTACTTCATGCGAAGAGTTGACTCACTGGGAAAGACCCTGATGCTGGGAGGGATTGGGGGCAGGAGGAGAAGAGGACGACAGAGGATGAGACGGCTGGATGGTATCACTGACTTGATGGACATGAGTTTAAGTAAACTCCAGGAGTTGGTGATGGACAGGGAGGCCTGGCGTGCCNCTTGAGAGTCCCTTGGACTTCAAGGAGAGCCAACCAGTCCATTCTGAAGGAGATCAACCCTGGGATTTCTTTGGAAGGAATGATGCTGAAGCTGAAACTCCAGTACTTTGGCTACTTCATGCGAAGAGTTGACTCACTGGGAAAGACTCTGATGCTGGGAGGGATTGGGGTCAGGAGGAGAAGGGGATAACCGAGGATGAGATGGCTGGATGGCATCATAGACTCGATGGACATGAGTGTGAGTGAACTCTGAGAGATGGTGATGAATAGGGAGGCCTGGCGTGCTGCAATTCATGGGGTTGCAAAGAGTCGGACACGACTGAGCGACTGAAGTGAAGTGAAGTGAACTGAACTGAACAAGTTACTGAAGAAATAAAAAGGGAAATAAAAAATTTTCTAGAAACAAATGACAATGAAAACATGACAACTCAAAAACTACGGGATGCAGCCAAAGCAGTTCTAAGAGGGAAATTTATAGCAATAAAATCCTACCTCAACAAACAAGGAAAACATCAAATAGACAACTTAGCCTTAAACCTAAAACAGCTGGAAAAGGAATAAGAAGAATAACAATAACAACAACAACAAAAGAAATTAGAAGGAAATAAATCATAAAGATCTGATCAGAATTAAATGAAAAATAAACAAAGGAAGCAATAGTAAAAATTAATAAAACTAAAAGCTGGTTCTTTGAGTAGATAAAATTGACAAATCTTTAGTGAGACTCATCAAGAAGAAAAGAGAGAAGAATCAAATCAACAAAATTAGAAATGAAAAAGGAGAAGTTACAACAGACAATGCAGAAATCCAAAGGATTATAAGAGACTATTATGAACAACTATATGGTAATGAAATGGATAACCTGGAAGGACTGGGCAGATTCATAGAAAAGTTCAATCTTCTGAGACTGAACCAGCAAGTAATAGAAATTATGAGCAACCCAATTACAAGCACTGAAATTGAAACTATGATTAAAAAAAAACTCCTAAAAAACAAAAGCCCAGGACCAGATGGTTCCACAGGAGATTTATCAAACGTTTAGAGAAGAGCTAATGCTTATCCTTCTAAAACTTTTTCAAATAATTTCAGAGGAAGGAACACTTTCAAATACATTCTACGAGGCCACCACCAACCTAATACCAAATCCAGACAAAGAAAGCACTAAAAAAGAAAACTACAGGCCAATATCACTGATGAACATAGATGCAAACATCCTCAACAAAATTTAAGCAAACGTAATTCAGCAACACATCAAAAAGCTCATACACCATGATCAAGTTGGTTTTATTCCAGGGACGCAAGGATTCTTCAATACACACAAATCAATTAATTTGATACACCATATTAACAAATTGAAAGATAAAAAGCATATGATAATCTCAATAGATGCAGAAAAAGCCTTTGACAAAATTCAGCACCCATTTATGATGAAAACGTCACAAAAAGGGTATAGAAGAAATATACATAGTAAAGGCCATATATGATAAGCCTACAGCAAACATTATTCTCAATGGTGAAAAACTAAAAGCATTCCCTCTAATATCAGGAAGAAGACCAGGGTGTCCACTTTCACCACTATTAGTCCACGTAATTTTGGAAGTCTTAGCTACAGCAATCAGAAAAGAAAAAGAAATAAAATGAATCCAGATCAGAAAAGAAGAATTAAAGCTCTTACTGTTTGCAGATGACATGATACTGTACATAGAAAGCCCTAAAGAGAGCATTAGAAAACTGCTACAGCTAATCAGTGAATTTAGCAAAGTTGCAGGATACAAGATTAATACACAGAAATCACTTGCCTTTATATATACTAACAATGAAACATCAGAAAGAGAAATTAAGGCATCAATTCCATTCACCATTGCAACAAAAAGAATAAATATCTAGGAATAAACTTACCTAGGAGACAAAAGAACTGTACACAGAAAATTATAAAACACCAATTAAAGAAATAAAAGATGTCATAAACAGATGGAAAGCTATTCCATGTTCCTGGGTTGGAAGAGTCAATATTGTGAAAATGACTATACTACCAAGTGAAATCTAACGATTCAATGTGATCCCTATCAAATTACTAATGTCATTTTTCACAGAACTAGAATAAAATATTTCACAGTTCATGTGGAAATACAGAAGACCCTCAACAGCCAAAGCAGTCTTGAGAAAGAATGGAGCTAGAGGAATCAACCTTCCCTGACTTCAGATTATACTACAAAGCTACATTCATCGAGACAGCACCAGTATGGTACTGGTACAAAAACAGAAATATAGACCAATGGAACAAGATAGAAAGCCCAGAAATAAACTCATGTACCTATGGGTACCTTATTTTTGACAAAGGAAACAAAAATATACAATGGAGGCAAAGACAGCCTCTGCAATAAATGGTGCTGGGAAAACTGGACAGCTATATAAACCAATGAAATTAGAACACTTCCTACCACCATACACAAAGATAACTCAAAATGGATTAAAGACCTAAATGTAAGATCAGAAACTATAAAACTCTTAGAGGAAAACATAGGCAAAACACTCAATGACATAAATCAAAGCAAGATCCTCTATGATCCACCTCTTGGAGGAACAGAAATAAAAACAAAAGTAAACAAGTGGGACCTGATTAAACTTAAAAGTTTTTGCACAGTAAAGAAAACTATAAACGAGGTGAAAAGACAACTCTCAGAATGGGAGAAAATAATAACAAATGAAACAACTGAAAAAGGATTAATTTCCAAAATATATAAGAAGCTCATACTACTCAATACTAGAAAAGCAAACAACCCAATCAAAAGGTGAGAAAAGACCTAAACAGACATTTCTCGAAAGAAGACATAAAGATGACTAGCAAATACATGAAAAGATGCTCAGGATCACTTCTTATTAGAGAAATGCAAATCAAAACTACAATGAGATGTCACCCCACATCAGTCAGAATGGCCATCATCAAAAAGTCTACAAACAATAAACACTGGAGTGGGTGTGGAGAAAAGAGAACACTCTTGCAATGTTGGTAGGAGTCTAAATTGATACAGCCACTATTGAAGATGGTATGGAGATTCCTTAAAAAAAAAAAAAAAAGAATAAAACTATCATAAGACCCAGCAATCCCACTCCTAGGTATATATCCTGAGGAAACAAAAATTGATAAAGACACATTTATCCCACTGTTCATTGCAGCACCATTTACAATAGCTAGAACATGGAAGCAACATAGATGTCCATTGACAGATGAATGAATAAAGAAGTTGTGATACATATACATGATGGAATATTACTCAACCATAAAAAGGAACACATTTGAGTCAGTTCTAATGAGGTAAGTGAACCTAGAGCCTATTATACAAACTGAAGTAAGTCAGAAAAAGACAGAGAAATATTGTATTCTTATATATATATATGGAAACTAGAAAAATGATACTAAAAATTTATTTACAGGACAGCAATGGAGGTTTGTTTTTGTGTGCAGCAATTAGAGAATACACACTATCTAATGTATACATAAAGCATTTATAAGAATTAACCAGACTCACGTAAAAAAAACTATTTCTGGTTTACTGTAGCAAAGTCTAGTTTTGCTTCAACAATTTCATTAAACAATGAAATTATCTGAAAATATTTTGACAAAGTTTAAAAAAAGAGATAATTAACAATATATTAAGCAAAAGTCCAGTCTAAAGTAATTTTGGGCTTCCCTGGAGGCTCACTGGTAAAGAATCTGCCTGCAGTGCAGGAAATATGGTTTCAATTTCTGGGTCAGGAAGATACCCTGGAGAAGGAAATGACAACCCACACTAATATTATTGCCTGGAAAATCCCATGGACAGAGGAGCCTGGTGGGCTACAGTCCATGGAGTTGCAAGAGCCCAACATAACTTAGTGACTAAACCACCACCACACAAAGAAATTTTAAAAATCATTTTATGAGGCCATGTACTCTAGACACTGAAACTAAAATATGATTTAAAAGTAACAATAACAGTGTATGTTTTCAATCCAAACACACGTTCCTAAATATAGCCATATCTTACTTTATCATGCTTTGCAGATATTTCATTTTTTACAAATTGAAGGTTTGTGGAAAACCAACATTGAGGAAGTAAGGTCATTTTCCAACAGCTTTTGCTCAATTTATGCCTCTGTGCCAAATTTTGATAATTTTCCCAATATTTTAAATGTTCCAGTTATTATATGGTGATCTGTAACGTGATCTTTGATGTCACTGCTGTAATTTTTTAAGGGCTTCCCTGATAGCTCAGCTGGTAAATAATCTGTCTGAAATGCAGGAGACACAGGAGATGTGAGCACTATCCCTGAATCAGGAAGATCCTCTGGAGAAGAAAATAGGAACCCACTCCAGTATTCTTGCCTGAAAAATCCTATGGAGAGAAGATCCTGGTGGTCTACAGTCAAATGGGTCACTCAGACATGACTGAGCATGCAACTAAGCATGCATGTTGTAACTGTTTTGGGTTGCAAGAACCCTGCCCATATAATGAAATGAAAGTGAAAGTTGCTCAGTCATGTCTGTGTCTGACTCTTTGAGACCCCATGGACTATACATTCCATGGAATTCTCCAAGCCAAAATATTGGAGTAGCTAATGTTTCCCTTCTCTGGAGGATCTTCCCAACCCAGGGACTGAACCCAGATCTCCCACATTTCAGGCGGATTCTTTACCAGCTGAGCTATTATATGCCCATATAATAAGGTGAAGTTAATCAGTAAATGTTGTGTGCATTCTGACTGTTCCACCAATCAGTTGGTCCCTGTCTCTCTCCTTCTGCTCAGGCCACTCTATTTTGTGGGACACAACAATATTGAAATAAGCCCAATTAAAAACTTTAATAGCCTTTATAAAGTGAAAGAAAGAGTAGTACATCGCTTTACTTTAACTCAAAAACTAGAAAAGGGTAAGTGTGGTGAGGAAGGCATGTTTAAAGCTGAGCTAGGCTAAAAGCTAGACCTCTTATGTCAAATAGTCAATTCATGAATGCAAAATAAAAGTTCTTGATGGAAATAAAAAGTACTACTACATGAATGATAAGAAAGTAAAACACCCTATTGCTGACATAGAGAAAGTTTGAGTGCTCTGAGTATAAGATGAAACTAGGCACAACATTGTCTTAAGTCAAAGTCTAATCCAGAACAAAGCCCTAACTGCCTTCAATTCCATGAAGGCTTAGTGAGGTGAAGAAATTTCGACCACCCTCCCTCCCCGCAAAAATGAACCTAGTAGAATTTGACTCAGGAGGCTTAAGGAAAGAAACCATCTTTAAAACAAAGAAGTACAAGATGAAGAAGCAATTGCTGATTTGGAAGCTGCAATAGATCTGCTATCCAAATCTATTTCAGATACAAATGAAGGTGGCTACACAAAACAAATTTTTGAAATAGATGAAACATTTTTTTAATGTTGGAACAATATGCCGCCTATGACTTTCATAGCTAGAGAAGAAAGACGAATGCCTGGCCTCAAAAGACAAGTGTAACTTTTGATACTCTATAGATAGAAAAGTAGGAAGACCCTGAGCTCACCTCCTGCCATAAGCACACCAAAATTAAAACTATTTAGAAAACAACTATATCTAAGAATAGAGAAGATATAGGAGAAAGACTAGGAGAAAAAAATTTCCACAACTTAAAGGTGTGAAGGAGGAAATAAAAGAAAATGAATAGGAAGGGTGAAGATGCCCACATTCCCAAGTGGGCAATCCACAAGCAGAAGGATAATCATAAGAAGTGAGGGATGTGAGACCCGTAATGAGCTCTCCAGCCATGGGGTCTTGTGCGAGGAAGACGGGCCTCCAGAACATCTGGCTTTAAAGGCCAGAGGGGTTGTTTATGAAAAGCCATAACGCTGTGGGAAGCAGAGATACTGCTCCTAAGGGGTTCATGCAGAAACCCTACATGCTCATAGGGCCAGGGGCTAGACTCACAGCACTTGTCAGCCCTTCATAACAGAAGAACCCATACAGCCCATATAGGGGGCATACCTAAAGCATTTAATCGTGCTGACAAGAGGGTAGTGCGCTGCTGGACCCCATAGACTATCTTTTATTATATAACATCTCTTCTCCAAGATTGAATGATATAATCAAACTACCCAATGCATTGAAATAAACAGGGAATTAGGGAAAATGTGGAGATAAAGGAAGATGTTCTAAACACAAGAATAAGACAGAACTTTAGAAGAACAAAACAAAGTGGAGATAAGCGATCTATTTGATAAGGAGTACAAAAAATGATCATAAAGATGCTCAACAAACTTGGGAAAAAAATGGGTGAAGAGAGGCAGAATTTTAGCAAAGAGTTAGAACACGTAAAGAAGACCCAAACAGAATTGAAGAATACAATAGCTGAAAAATATATATACGCACACTAGAAGGAATCACATTTATTTCTTCCTTCACACCTTTAAGTTGTAGAAATTTTTTTCTCCTAGTCTTTCTCCTATATCTTCTCTATTCTTAGATATAGTTGTTTTATAAATAGTTTTAATTTTCGTGTGCTTATGGCAGGACTAGATTATATACAAGAATGAATCTACAAATTGGAAGACAATGTTGTGGAAAATACTCAAGCTGAAGAAAAAATAGAAATAATAATAATAAAAAAAAGTATGTTTAAGAAAACGCTGAATCACAACAGGCATTCACATTGTAGGGATACCAGAAGGAGGAGTCAGATAGAATAGAGACAGAGAACTTATTTGAAGACAAAATAGTTGAAAACCTCCCTAAAAATTGGGAAAGGAGACAGATATCCAAGTTCAGGAAGGAAAGAAATTTGCAAACATGTTGAATGCACAGAGGTCCACACAAAGACATATTGTAATTAAAAAAATAAATTTAAATAAAAAGGAAGACTTTTTAAAGCAGTTAGAGAGAAGCAACAGGTATATACAATGGAAATCTCCTAAGATTATCAGCCGACTTTTTTAGCAGAGACTTTATAGGTCTGAAGGGACTTACATGACATATTTTAAGTGATGAAAGTAAAAACATACAAATCAAGACTACTTGAACCATGAAAAATAGAGGCTAAATGTTGTACTCAAATCAAGAAATAAATAAAACATACTAGTTAAAAAAAAAAAGGAATATTTACCCATGAAGTCCTCACTCAGATTTGAAGAAGAAATAGTTTTATATACAAGTATATTAAAAAGCAGAGACATTACTTCAACAAAGGTCCATCTAGTCAAAGCTATGATTTTCCCACTAGCCATGTATGCATGTGAGAGTTGGAGTATTAAAAAAGCAGAGCACCAAAGGATTTATGCTTTTGAACTATGGTGTTGAAGAAGACTCTTGAGAGTCCCTTGGATGGTAAGGAAATCAAACTAGAAATCCTAAAGATAATCAGTCCTGAATATTCATTGGAAAGGCTGATGCTGAAGCTGAAATTCCAATATTTTGGTCTTGATGCAAAAATCATCATTAGAAAAGACCCTGATGCTGGAAAAGTTTGAAGGCAGGAGGAGAAGGGGACAACAGAGGATGAGATGGTTGTATGGCATCATTGACTTGATGGACATGAGTCTGAGCAAGCCTTGGAAATTGGTGATGGACAGGGAAGCCTGGTGTGCTGCCGTCCATAAGGTCACAAAGGGTTGGACACGACTGAGTGACAGAACTGAACTGACACACAAGTAAGAGTGGCAAGAGTTCAGCACCACTATCCTGACCTTATAAGAGACAAAGATGGAACTTCTCTAAGTAGAAAAGATCATGACTAGAAATATGTAAATTACAAGAGAAAATGTCTCAAATGGTAAAGGGAAGCACATAATAAAAGTAGATGATCAACCCCTTGTAAAACTAGTAAAGAAATTTAAAAGACAAAGGTAGTAAAATTATCTATACCAACAATAGGTAATTAAGAGATACAAAAAGACATAAAACACATCAAAAACTATATTTGGCAATGGGAAGTGAAATTGAAGGGCTGTTAGAATGAGTTCAACTTAAGAGATCATCAGCTTAAGGTCATCACAGAGACAGAACAATGGAGTAGTAAAGAAAATCCAGAAATAAACCCACACTTATGCGGTCAGTTCATCTAGGACAAAGGAGGCAAGAATGTCATCTCTTCAATAAATGGTATTGGGAAAGCAAAAGAATCAATTTAGAATATCTTTTTACAGTATGTGCAAAAACAAATGTCAAATAGATTAAAGATCTAAATATAAAACACAAAACCACAAAACTCCTAGAAGAAAACATAGACATGCTCTCTGACATTCTAAGTATTTTTAAAAATCTTCTCAAGCTAAGAAAACAATAGCAAAAATAAACAAATGGGACTACATCGAACTAAAAAGCTTTCACAGAGTGAAGGAAACTATCAGCAAAACAAGAAGGCAGCCTACTGAATAAAAGATATTTACAAATTGTACATCCAATAAGGGATTAATATATATAAAGAACTCATACAATTCAACACTCAAAACAAACAAAAAACCCACAAACAACCTGGTTAAATAACAGAGAAGTCCTGAAAAGACAGTTTTCCAAACGAGACATACCATTTGGCCAACAAATACCTGAAAAGACACTCAACATTGCTAATCGTCAGCAAAATGCAAATTAACCCACAGTGAGATATCACCTCTCACCTATCAGAATGGCTATTATCAAAAAAGACAACAACAACAAAAATTATTAGGATGACTGAAGAAAAAGGAATCCTCATGCCTTGTGAGTTGAATTGTAAATAGATGTAATTAATAGTGAAAACAATGTTGAGATTCCTCAAAAAATTAAAAATAGAACTACAGTAAAATTCATCATTTTTATTTTTTGAGTATTTGTCCAAGGAAAACAAAAAGTTCATTTCAGTATTATTTGCAATAGCCAAGATACAGAAGCAACCTAAGCATCAGTAAATAAATGAATAAAGATATACCTTGATAGAATATCACTTAGCCATAAAAGACGAAATATTGTCATTTGCAGCAACATGGATGACCTTGAAAATACTATGCTAAGTGAAACAATTCAAGCAGAGAAAGACAAATGTTCCATGATTTCACTTATATGTGGAATATAAAATAGAAAGCAAATGAATAAACATGACCCACAACAGAGAAAGATACAGAGAACAAACTGGTGCTTGCCAGAGGGAAGAGAGTCAGGGGAATGAATGAAATTGGTGAGGTACATTAAGAGGTACAAACTTAATTATAAAATAGCTTTGTATGGTGACAGAAGGTAATTAGACTCATTGTGGTGATCATTTTGTAATGTTTAAGAAGAAAAATGAAAGGCAAAGGAGAAAAGGAAAGATTAACCAATTTGATGCAGACTCACAAAGAATAGCAAGGAGAGATAAGAAAGCCTTCCCCAGTGATCAATGCAAAGAGACATAAAAAAAAAAATATAGAATGGGGAAGACTAGATATCTCTTCAAGAAAATTAGAGATACCAAGGGAACATTTCATGCAAAGATGGGCACAATAAAGAACAGAAACAGTATGGGCCAAACAGAAGGAGAAGATATTAAGAAGAGGTGGCAGAATACACAGAAGAACTATGCAAGAAAAAAAAAAAAAAA